>JAYMTE010001035.1:0-14673 GCA_036897545.1 Pelargonium fulgidum
CAAACCTGACAAGCAGGAACCCAAGCCTTATGCCGCTGGACCAAATGTCTTTGGCCTTATAATATTATTCACTACCTACTTCCTCTCCACCATGTGCTTTTTAAAGCTTTTCTAGATTTTTACTTTTGCACCTGGAGAGACCCAACCATACTTATTAACAACGGTTATTAGTCCCATTAACCCTCTCTTTTCTCGATTTTATGAATATGGGGCCAATTTGTCCTCATTTCCTTGTCATCTTTCATGAGAAACCAACTGAAACATGTTCTTTTTGTTTGGAACACCGTTTTTGTTGTTTTTCTTTTTTTTTTTTTTGAAAATTTCTGAAGCTTGTCGTATTTATTACAGCTTCCAGTGTTCTTTTTATTGCTCTGATCTCTGTATCTTCTCAAATTCTCTGAATTTTTTCATGCACAACATTATTTTCATATCGTATTTTGATAACTCTGATTTGGATTTCAGACATCATTTTTTGCAAGTGTTTTAGATTATTGATCATTTCCTAGCTCTTTTAGGATATGTTCAACTACTACTCCTTTTGTCACAAAATGAGTCCCATTTTTCTCTAAAATATGTTCCAAAATGAGAGCCCATTTTATTTAGTTTGTTATGCATGAATTACTACTAATATCTCTAGGGTAAGTTATAACCCTTGAATTTGCTACGCAAGCACATGGGGTTACTAGGAGGAAAATCCATCATTAACTAACTTGTCCTTAATTTTTACAAAAATAGGAAAGTGGACACTAATTATGGGACGGAGGTATTATATTTTGCGATTTGTCCATGACTTGGTATATATATTAACCTCTGATACTTCATAATTTATGTGCCTTTTTTTATTTGTTCCTTATATTTAAAATGTCTTGCATTGCTTGCAGATTCTTGGCAACTCTGGTTTAAAGATGGAAGTTGAGGTCCCAGTGGACTAAAGATCATTGGACAATATTAAATGTTATAATCAGTTGCCTAAGTTTGTGAAAGATTGGTTTTGGTGTTATTGCTTCTTGGGATTGTGTACTCTTCGTAGTGTTAGCAATGGAGCATTCAGCGTGACTTTGGAATTTGACTGAAGGTGGAGCTCTTGGATTAGGAGCTTACTCAAATGATGATTCCATGTTCTCAAAATCACATTACTGATCAAGATGAGATCTGGCTTCTTGTATGTATCGTCATCTTTCTAGTGCAAATGTTTTCAGGAAATGTTAGTTATTTCAAAAGCATATGTTATAATAGTGAGCTACTAAAACATTGCATAGATACGTCATGTAGCAAACTCGGCTAAATTCTCATTAACGATTTGTTAGTTACTAAACTTAGCTATTGCAAAATGAAATGGATGTTATTTCTTTTATAATTATATACAAATAAATCTAAGCAAATTGTGATTATAATCAGTTTAGTGACTGTTTTTTTAGTCTAAATATAGTAATTACAAACATAGATTTACTTGACCGACATTGACTATTTATACACTGCAAGCATATATAGTAATTTACTATTTAGATCAAGTCCCACAAAAATAGAGGATTAAACCAAAACATTTTGTATGAATTTCTTTGTAACATTGGTGACCTTCCAAATTATCCCAAGCCAATCACATTTCACATTCGTTTCGATAGTTGCTACAACAGCGAAATGATGAATAATCCATCGTCAACCTCTATTTGGATTCCATTGCTGTTTCTTTCTTGCAATTGAAGCAACTTCAAATCTCCATATTTCTTTGTCATTCCTGCAAGGTGCGTTTATGCCATTTCATATTCTTTCGATTTCGTGAATCTCTAGATTGCTATGGCTGCAGATCAGGCTCATTTGTGCTCAGAAGTTGCTGACGACGACGTAGAGCTTCTAAAAGAAGCGCTTCGCGCTCAGCAACAGCTCCTGCAAAAGGTGTATTTCGAGTTGGAAGAGGAACGAGAAGCATCATCGAGCGCAGCGAGCGAGGCGATGCTGATGATTCTGCGTCTGCAAGCAGAGAAGGCTCAGGTGAAGATGGAGGCGAGCCAGTACGAGAGAGAGGTGGAGGAGAATCTGGATTTCGCAGAGGAGTCCATCGCCATGTACGAAGACCTAATGTACCAAAAAGAGAAGGAAATTGCGTACCTGGACTACCAGATCCAATCCTACACCTCCAAGCTCGAATCCATGGGTTGCACAGAATTGAACATCCCCGAACACCAAATCGTCCCAGCCGAGCCTCAAAAAACCACCACCGCTCTCACCATAACACCACCGCAACTACCACTGATCGTCCCGAAGAAGACGACCACGATCGCGATTATGGAAAAAGAGAGGCCGGCAATTCCGTTACCGAAAGTGTTCCTGAAGAAAGCGGCGGGAACTTCGAAAGGCGATCACGACCTAAACGCGTATTGGGAGCGAATCAGGAAGCTTGACGAGCAAGTGAAGGCCTTCTCCGACGTAAAAGTGTCTCGCAGACGACGGAGCTCCACGAATTTCAGAAACAGGTTGAGATCGTCCTCGGTGCCGCCGCCGGAATTTGGAGACTCGTCCGTGTCCGGTGACAACGCTGCGCAAGTAGACAGCGTCGCAACGAGGTTAGATCAGGTGAACAAGTTTTTTGAGAATCTGGAGGAGAAGAAAGTGGAGGCGGATGGTGATGAATCAGCGTTGAGTAGTGTTCAGGAAAAATTCCAGGTGCCGAAAATCATCAGAATGGCGAAAATAGCGGACTTGACCAGAGAGATCGACAGCGTCAAAATTTGAGCAGCCAGAGGAAGACGAAAGGTAGCCGTAGATAATTAACGCTACTTAATTTCTGTTGAGCATATGTGATCAGAGAGATTTTTGTTTTTTTTTTTTTTTTTTTTTTTTTTTGTCAATTTAATGTAACTTTCAAAATAATGGCATAAGCATACATGCCTAGCTATTTTTAGATCGCAAAGTGTATCATACTGAAGTTGTATCACAATTATTTATGTTTACTATCTTTCAAAATAATGGGTTTTCTGCAAGTCGATTTGAAAAAACACATGAAATCGTTATCTAACCATAATCATTCAAATTCGACCACATATCACCAACAATCAACCACACGACGACATACGAAGGTTGAGGAAATAGTTGTAAATTTAAATGCTCGTCTCCTAGTAAAAGGAACGATCCATAATTGACATACGGAAATTCTTTCCAAAACACTCTTTAGCAGGGTGTGATTCAGACTTCAGATTCCTCTAAAGTATATTCTTATATTCACGATTGAGATAGATTCTCAAACACACACCTAGATCTCCTGCGCGCATGCTACAAAAATGTAGGAGAAAGTCTCAGGCCAGGGGTGGTACAATTTATAAACACCTGTAATATGAAATAATTACTCACTCACTATCATTATAGTTATAAAAAGGGTGCTACAAAGATCGAACTCTCCCCGACTTCTCCCATCCCAAATTCAATTTGTCCGAGAAGAGTTTCAAGATATTTAGCGAGACAAGAATAGTTTATTCTTGCCACGTAATTGAGCTCTCTTGTTGATGTTATGACGCCCAACTCATCTCATTGAGGTCTCGTCGTTCAACACTCATGTTGAGGTTCTTACGCTCAACTTTTTGCTACTATGATTTTGTCCCCTCAATTTTCCTGGCGCTTTTCATGTCTTCCGTAGACATGTAGACATCAAAGTTTTTTTAAAGATTTATATCTCATTGCATCCATTTATCAACTCTTCATAACATATCTACTTAAACACTTTCATGACCTAGTTTGAAAACATAACTTGGTTTATATTTCACCACCTCAAGTTCCATGAAGTAATAAACTCATCGTGCATAGCAGAAGCAAGTTGTTACCACCATAGCCAACTACGCCACATCCAGCCCCAACGCATCAAATGCGCCGCACCCAGTAGGTCATAGTCACCTTACATTTATATACACAATTTCATCAATCCTTCAAGTTTCCTTTCAACAATTAATATACATTTGTGGTTGATTTTATTTTGTTCAAATATGAAAATCCATTGTTAGTAGTATCTCACCTTTAAATTTATATTGAATAGAGATAATGCCTTTTGTTGGGTTATGCACATATTATTTCAATTTTGATTTATTAATGTAAAAGTAAGAATACTATTATTAGTAAGTACAGTAAATTTTATCTATAATCCACACATAGATTCCATTGTTAGAAATAGTGATGTTGGATTATTATGAAAGTAAAAATGAACAAATTGGTAAGTCTCCATGTTTATTTTTATTTGATAATTAAATGTTATATACTATTTGATTGATAGATCATATATTCACAAATGAAAATGGGTTTTGGGACATTCTTTGGATTAAATACAGAAAGATTTCAAGATTTACATTTATAATTTGATGTTGTCGTTTTACTCCATAAAGTGAAAATTAATCCCAAGAAAAGAAAAGAAAATGGGGTTATTCTGGTTGGATTAATTTGCGGTTTCTTTCTTTGTTTCTGACATTACCCTATCAATTTTTCAACTTTACACAAAATCTAAAGAATCAAAAAAAGGTTTGGGATACAACACAAATGGAACCAAACTCTATGTGGCTGTTGAATAATATGTTATGGTAGCAATTGCAGACATTGAGTTTTTGGAATCATATCTTTTAATGGTAGCTTTCTCTTTTCTGGTCATTTATGTTTTTTGTTAATTTGGAATCATTCTGGCTTCTGTTTTCATGAATCCATTTCTCTTTTCTGTTGCAATCAATTTCCTGTAATTTCCCAATGAAGGAGAGAAGAATGTGTTCATGATTTTTTTATTTTTTTTTTTAAATTGAGGGTTTAATTGAAGTTTATTTGGCAGGGACAGAGGGCTTCTTATCCTATGGATTTGGCTCTAAAGATTCAATTTCATATCTTCCTCTGCGCGGTAACGGGTACGGGTTCTTCTTTTTTCTTCTTGTTTTTAGCTTTTGGTATTTCAGAATGGAGCTTGAAATTAACTGCTCATGTCAATGGCAACAGTTTTCATGGACCTGTTGATCTGAGCCATTTCAAAGAAATATTTCTGTGTTTATTTTTCTTTTGAAATATATATGATACGGGTTCTTGGGAGATAGTTTTCTGTCATTTGATGCTTTGGTTATGTGATATTTGAATCGGGTTTGATGCTGAGTTAAAAATAAAAACTAAAAAGTTGGGATTGAATTTGCAGAAGAGATTGAATTTGCATTGTTTGGTGCTGGTGTTATTGAGCACAATCCCATTAGTCTGAACTTAATTCAACAAGACTCTTTAGATTCATAACAGTTGAGCATAATTTGCGAGTATTCGGTAGTTTAGCTTTTTTATATTTGAATTGGCAGTGAAGGCTTGTTTGTTTTGTGTTCAGAAAACAAGTGTGGCTGCTTGTAGGGCCACATACATGTGTGCTATGGCTGAAAGTATCTATTATTCGGAGGTTCTTGATAGCGACATGGAAAACCTAAAAGAAAAGATTCGTGCTCAACAACAGCTTCTGCAGAAGGTTTACTTGGAGTTGGACGAGGAACGAGAAGCATCATCTACTGCAGCCAATGAGGCTATGTCGATGATACTTCGTCTGCAGGGAGAAAAGGCCCAGTTGAAGATGGAAACGAGCCAATACAAGAGAGAGGCCGAGGAAAAAATGTGCCTTGCAGAGGAGTCACTTGAGTATTTTGAAGATCTTTTGTATCAGAAAGAAATGGAAATCGCATTACTTGAATACCAAGTTCAGGCCTATAGGTATAAACTCTTGGGCATGGGGTGTAGTGATATAGATCTCCCCGAATACAAATTTCCCGAGAGTCTGCCACAACAAAGAAGTTTTGATCCAGTTTTTAATGAACTAGGTGGTCATCGCAATGTTAGGAGACATGACTCACTGCCTTCAGTTTCATTAAGAGATTTCTTTCCCAAGAAGACTACTATTGAAAGAGAAAGATCCGCTATCCCCATAACAGATTTGATTCCGAAGATAGAGGTGACAAATGCAGACCAAGATGTTAATATGTTTAGTTTTGATTTCGAGAAGAGACCGGGAGGTTCTGCAGGTGGGGACACAAACCCGTACAGAGAACGGATCAGAAAATTAGATGAACGAGTGAAAGAGATATCAGATGGTAGACTTCCTTGTAAAGCCATGTCTGCAAGCTCGAGGAACAGGCTCAGGTCATGTTCGGTACCCCCACCGGATCCAGCAGAGTCAAGCTTGTCCTCTAGCCCTATAATAGATGGTTTAGCCCCGAGGTTGGATCATATGAAGAATTCTAAAAATTTTGTGGAAAAGAAACCAGCATTTCCTGCTGCTTCTTCCTCGAGTGTCCAAGATAAATTTGAAATCCCGCAATACAATGACAGTCGCATAGCTCGTGGACTTAAGGAGATTGAGCATAAAATTTTCATTCCAGAAGGTGAGAAGAGGAATAGAAAAGCAGTGGCAGAAGAAAATCTCGAGCTCCAAGTTAAAAATAAAGTGCCACTTCCGAAACTGAAGGACAAGGCTTATAAGCAAAGAGAGAGAATTGGCTCTGAAAGGCAATTATCTCTTCCTTTGACAACAAATAATGTGTCTGAATATCAAACCGAGATTGAAAGGCTATTACAAAGAATTGAGCGCCTCGAGAATAAGGAAAGTAATACGAGGCAAGAAATTAATTTTGAAGGAGAAGCCGGTGTGTCAATGATGAAGGAGATTCTTGGCCAACTTAATACATTGCAGTCCGAGTTGAGAAACAATAAAACTAAAAAGTCCACCACAATGGATGACCCAAGCCTAATTTCTCTCACTGAGGTATTTCCTTTTTTTCAATTTTAGTTTTGTTGCTTCCTAGTTTTGATTATTTAGCAAGGAATGTCAAGTGTTTGCTTGAAAATCTATTTCTTCAAGCTTATGTTAGCTTCGTGGCATGACAGGCAATGTTACATTTTTGGCTATAATGAAATCGGTGCTACCCAAACGATTGCCTTGCATTTCAAATTCAGTCCACTTGAAGGCGACCAAGAGTTGCTTTGGTTTTCCCCCGGAAAAAGGTATGTAGATTGGATGGTGGATATGATCTGTTGTATAAAATGTACATGTACAGTAATTGCAAGGTGTACATTGATAATTGCATTAGGCGGGTGAATAAGTTTGCAAATTGTGTATAAGCCATCCTTGATGTATTTTTTTCGCATGTTTGTACTTTTCATTCTATGTCTGCTTGAACAGATTTGTAGTGTGTTACAGTTTTGGTGTATGTGACTGAAATTCTTGCTCAAAATCTCTACTTTCTTTGTTTTTTGGTCGCTCATTGGAAAAAAGAGTAGAAGATTGATCAAGTTTCTATCGCAATGATGGGGACAGGAATTGATTGTGTCACCATCTGATGTTGACTGTTTTCGTGAGTGAACAAAACAGATTTTCTAATTCGACAAAAAATCATGTTGCCAACTGACTTGAACCCGGTTGGGATTAGTTCTTGGTTTATTCATCTGTGGATGATCTTAGGCTGTCCATTTAGGATAATGTTTGCAAGTATAGTTTTCAATAGGACAATTATTAGTGTTAAAGTTATGTTTATAAATCAAAGTAGTTGGCTGTTCTTTTATCTTTAGATAGTGAGCTTCTGAAATATTGTAGTTTTCCTTGAGTAGTCTATTGGTAAATAGATGGAATGTAAGCTTCACCTATTGTTACAATGTTTATTTTGTCTGATACCAGCACCAGCTTAGAGGCTCGAGCCTGAGACCTCGAGGGTATCAAAGCTCCTTAAACCGCTTGACCAGGTGGGTGTTGGTTTCTTCAATACTTAAATGCTGTATATGGATGAAAGTGGTATGATAGTGCTCATGGTAGGTTATAGTGATAGCCAGGAATAAACACTTTGGAGGACTTGTTTTTGGTACCATAAAAAAGGGTTGATGCAGATTGGTACCAGAAGCTAGAATTAATATGTTTGTGTTTATACAAAACCATAGTAACTTCAGCTTTATATGCATTTTCTTTTCCTGTTTGTTTGATCAAATTGGCTCCAACATCACATTGTGCACAATATTAAAAAGGGTTCTAACTTTTAAGTGCATTTCATGATTAACTTGGATTTAGTTGGGTTCTAATCAGCTTGCACTAGCCAATTCTGTATTAGTGGTAGGTCAAAAACACAAAAAGAACTGGATTATCAGTTGAGAACATCATTTTCTCATATTTCTTGACACAAACGTAATGCTAATTTCTTGCTAATCTTTTTACCAACTTTCTATTAACAAATTCCCCAAACACAGTAGCCTGCATTTGGTTGGTTCTGTTCTGTAGAGTCCATTTGGCTAAAAGATGAACTCATTGAAACATACCATAATTAAATCTAAACAACATTATGAAATCATATAACCAACCAAAAATTACTATGTAAATGAACAAATGAATACAAATTGAAGATCAAGAAGTGCCAACTTTCAGCGAAGCTCGTTGTATCAGTAACGACGAAGGATTTAAGAGATACTGCTTCAACCTGCCCATTTCATGAGCTACATCCAGCATGTTAGGCCTCGTTGCTGGTGAGTATTGTGTGCAGATCAGACCAAGCTCAATCAGCTCCAGGATCACATCACACCAAACTTGGTTATAACCCGAAGGAGAAGCTCTTGGCGCGCATCTTGCCAACGCTTGTTCAACTATAGGCTGGAGCTTGTACGGATAGTGGCTCTTCATCCATTCGTGCAGGTTCGAGCCCTGCTGAAACAGGACATGGTCCGTGGGACGCAGACCCGACACTATTTCTAACAAAAGGACCCCAAAACTGTAGACATCTCCTTGTGTAGAAGCCTGTTTTCCCATTCCATACTCTGCATGGATTGATCCATACATTAATAACACAATTAGGAAGAGAATAACTATATGAAACGTAACAACCATCAACGGGGCAGGTTGTTTAAGGTGTTTACTTCTCTTGAGGTCTCATATTCGAGCCTGATATAAAGAACTATATGAAATGTACTTTAAGAAACTGAAAGGAAAGAAAATAGTACATACCAGGAGCAATGTAGCCAACAGACCCACATAACAATCCATCTGCAGAGGTAAAGGAACGTGAGGCATTTCCTGAAACATTACTCTCATGATCATCATCATTATCATCATCAGTACCGCCTTTAACGAGCTTTGCGATTCCAAAGTCTGCGACGATTGCTGTCATGTCATCATCGAGGAGGATGTTGCTCGGCTTGAGATCACAGTGCACGACTCTATCCGGAGAATGATGGTGCAAATAGGCCACTCCTTCAGCCACATCACTACAAATGCTCACCAGCTGAACAAGATCTAACTTTACACAGCTGCAGCTAACTCCATTTTCCGGGTACAGATTCCTCTCGAGGCTCCCATTCGACATCAAGGGAAGAACGAGAGCCTTAAAGTCGGGTTTGCTACAGATCGTTATGATTCTGATCAAATTCCTGTGCCTGATCCTCTTAAGAACTCGACATTCCCTTTTGAAGCTACCTGACAAGATCTCTCCACCTGTGATCTTTGTATCCAAGACTTTGACTGCTATTCGGGTGTTATTATCGCCAAGAACTCCCTTGTAGACGCGACCAAACCTGCCCGAACCTATTAGGCTAGAGGCATTGAACCCTCCCGTTGCTTCAATAAGTTGTCGGTACGAGATTCTCGGGTACTTAAGCTCCTTTTCCTCTTTTTCTTCATCTTCCAAGTCCTCGCTGCTGAAATTCGCCAGTTTCTTTCTCATCCTCGACCTCCGGATTATCGGGTACCCAAATACAAAAGTTGCAAACAGGGACAAGACAATTGGCAAGATAACAAACCGAGGTTTGATTCGTTTCTTGGGACAGTTTGTCATGCCTTTTATGGATCCGCAAAGGTCAGCATTTCCGCGGAACGAGTCTATTGTCATGGAAGAAAATGTCCCCTGGCTAGGCACGAACCCGGAGAAGTGGTTGAAAGACAAGTTGAGGCGCCTCAGAGTCGAAGAGGCCTGTAGAGATTCGGGTATTTCGCCACTCAGTTGGTTTGAAGACACGTCTAGCTCTTGAAGGTACGGAAGCTGTCCTATTGAATCCGGAAAGGCGCCATCCAAGAGGTTTCGGGAAAGGTTGAGCTGCTCGAGGGCAATGCAGCTTCCAAGCTGCGGTGGGATGGTTCCCGAGAGGTTGTTCGAGGACAAATCAATGGCTAGGACCATGTCCATCTTGCTCAGCTCCAAAGGCAACGGCCCGTGTAATTGATTGCTTGACAAATTCAAATACAGCTTCAAGCTACTCAATCCGGCAACGTCGCCAGGAATTAGCCCGGAAAGATTATTGTTAGAGAGGTCTAAGATCTCCAAGTTGACACATTTTCCTAAACTTGATGGTATAGTCCCGGAGAGCTGGTTTCCGTGGAGCACAAGTCTCCTCAATTGGGAAAGATTCGCCAAGCTCTCGGGGATAGGCCCCGAGAGCTTGTTTCGGGACAAATCGAGAAGGCCTAAATGGGGAATGTCGCCAAGAGCGGGCGGGATCTCCCCCGAGAGAGAGTTGTTGGACAAATAGACCCGCTCCAGCCTCGCCATCCGGCTCAGCTCCGGCGGGATGGTACCGTTTAAAAGATTGCTGGACAGGTTTAGGAGAGTTAGATTCACAAGATTTGAAATTTGGGGAGGAATCGGACCGGAGATGAGGTTGTCATCAAGATGAACCTGCACGAGATTCGCAGAGAGATCACCGATGACCGGAGGTATCTTCCCGCCAAGATTATTCCCGGCGAGCTCAAGTTCTTGCAAGTTGGAGGAGTTCACCAAAGAAGCGAAAAAAGGATCCAGATTGATGTTCCCGTCGTGGCTCAAGAACTCATTGTAGGACAAGTAAAGAAACTGTAAAAGCGGCATTTTACGTACAATCTCCGATGGAAGCTCGCCGGTGAGGTTGTTGGACTCGAGGTCGAGCCATTCGAGCTTGGACGAGTTGGAGAGCGCCGGAGGGACCGGTCCGGTGAGCTGGTTAGACCACAAAAGAAGGTACCTTAGCTCCCTGAGCTCACACCCTCTGTCCAATGGAATCTCTCCAACAAGACTGTTGTTGGAGAGGTCCACGTACTGCAGCGAAGACGACGAGGCGTTGCAGAAGAGAGACGCCGGAACGTCGCCGGACAACCGGTTACTTCCCAAATCGAGGTACACTAGCTGGCGGAGCAGGCCAAGCTCAGCCGGTATGTGTCCTTCGAGAAGGTTCCATGAGAGGCTGAGCTGGTTGAGTTTCAAGAGAGAGCCAAGAGAAGCAGGAATGGAACCTCGGAGGAAGTTCTTGGACAAATCAACGACGGTTAAGGATGTGAGGTTAGCCAGCGCCGGAGAAATGACGCCGGAGAGGGAACGGGAGCTGAGATCAAGCTCGACCACCCTGCGAGTGACATTGTTGCATGTGACGCCGGACCAGTTGCAGACGTGAATGGTGGAGATGTTCCATCCCTCGAGAG
This sequence comes from Pelargonium fulgidum, assembly GCA_036897545.1. NCBI lineage: Eukaryota > Viridiplantae > Streptophyta > Magnoliopsida > Geraniales > Geraniaceae > Pelargonium > Pelargonium fulgidum. The sequence continues at coordinate 11,402 of JAYMTE010001035.1, forward strand.
ACATGTCCGGGTCTGAAACAATACCAGACATGAACGAAACTAGTGATTCTCGCTCGACGAGGTTGTCGCCGGATGGTTTCGAGGAGGAAGAGTCTATTGTGAAGCATATGATAGTAGAGAAGACGAAGAATTTACAGAAACCATCCATGGCTGAGAACAAGAATATTGTATATGGTATATTGATAGACTAATAGTGGAGCATTACTGTTGGAGGTGTAACGTTAAATATCAAACATGAAAACATTATATTATAGATTGTGTCCAATACGAGGAAGTAACGTTTGTGCCTAACTGCCGTCGGAGAGACCTGTGATGTTTGACCTGAGGAAATCAACGAATGGAAGCGAAACACGTGGTAGAGCCGCCGCGTGTGAGAGGTGGGACCATGAGGAGATCTCGAGTCTATAGCTATTAGCTAGGTGTGTAGTGTTGTGTAGGTAGGAGTGGAGGACGTGTCAGCAAGAGAGGCCTAACAATTTGTGAAATTGAGTGGTGAGTGGGTGATGACGTGTGTTTTGATGGAAGATAATGTAGGTTAATAGGCACTCTTAGGGGAAGAGTAGGGGTGACGTGGCTGGCTGGGGGTTGTATATTTTTAGAGGCCATTTTTGGGGTATGTATGTAGTATGTAATGCAATACACCAGCATCAAGTAGCTTAGCTACTAGGTGTGACCAAAAAGCTAATTTCAGTTTTGGTTGACATGAGTTTATTTTATGCTAAACAAGTCTTTGGATAATATATGTGTTAGGTTGTTCATCATGAACCTAAGAAAGTCTTGTGAAGGTTAGATTATATGAATGACAAATGTTCGATGATGTGTATGTTTGTTGAGTATCCCATAAGACTACTTTGGAGCAACTCTGGAATATTTTGGAGTTGTTCGAAGAGGACCAAGGTTGAGGCCCTCATATCCATGTCGTGACATCAAAATCTGCTTGCACCATTTTGCTTCTCTAGACACCTTCATTCCTTCCTTGAATGATCATCGCTTGTCTGAAGTCTCCCTAAGTGTTCCAAGTAACTTCTCCCCTATGCAACGTACCTCAAGAGCTATTCAAGGAGGCCAAACACCTCAATAGCTATTTGAGGAGCTCGAATACCTCAAGCGCTATTTGACGATCCCAAATACTCCAGTTACCTCATTCTCATTCTCACATTTGAGACGGCGTCCCGAGAACACCCCAGTTACCTTATTCTTTGATGGGTTTCCTCACGTAAGTCACATGTTCGAAGCAAGATACTGCCCGAAGTTCCCTAACATTGGACTCCGACACAAAAGATAAGAAATTGAGAATAAGAAAATATAACGCATAAGACATTTCCTTAACACGTGGACAAGACGACAAACGAATGCTAGTGTGGCTGCTTTCATCGTTTTAAACAAGCACACCACTCATTAAAAATATATATTCACCTTTCACAGTATGTATAAAGAGAATAACGAGACTCAATCAAGCAAAATTCGAATTGGATACGGACATACGCTCCACAACTACAAATTCACTATAACATAAATATGTATGAACTTATATGACACGTCAAACTACTATAGATCGTTCATTTACTCTTTGTCATATTTTATTCTAATTCCCCAAAGCCGGCAATGAACAAAATTGGAAGTAAAGTCAACTATCATTGTGCTAACCAATTTGACAACTTGGCCTCTAAATATGAAAGGTATAAACTTGATATCGAACTCCTAATGAGAAACCAATGAATACAAGATGCATCTCCCCTTAATACATTAATATAATTAAAAACACTTGGGAGTCTAGCTAGCTATAGTTCATCTTTACCAGATTATACCTCAAACTCAGTTGAAGATTTTGGTGATTAGAGTTAAAAATTGGGTGTTTGGCACATAAACATGTTGACAAAATGAAAAAGGCTAGCCCAGGTAGTATCTTGGAAAGAAGCTTGCAGCTTTATATATAATACTAGGTAGTGTGTGAAACTACATAATCTTATGTTGAGGACTTTAGAGAGCCAACAAAAATATCTTAATATTTTCAACATATTAGCATGTGAAAGAGGAGGACATAACATATCATGCATGATTATGAAATTAAGATTGCTAATCATAGTCATATACTCATATATGATAATTATAATTAACGTGTAGTGCTACAATACCAAGAAATATAATTGGGTGGATACAATTATTAATTAATTAGTATATGTTAATGATGTTAGTTATAGGTCAATTTGCAGCTAATGGAGATTATGTCGGCCCAATCTCTTTTAGCCAGAAAACACTTACAAGATCATTCAATTGTTCGAAAGGACACTTACAAATTAAAGGTTACAGTAATATGTGTATACAGCCATAATTAGCTGCACAATTGAGTTATAGAGTAATATATACTCATAAGAAAAAGGATTACCACATTTTGGCCCATATTCTCTTGATTTTGGCTCAATTTAGCTCAAATTGATACATGAGGGTATTAAACCCGACCTATGATCCACATGGTCCGGTCTACGATCCATCAAACAACCCACGACTTGACCCAAAGATATAGTTGGATCACACTTGTCTATATTCAATGAATTTGAAAGTTTACTGATTACGTTAGATTTCTTACATACTCTCCACCAATCATAACCAGGGAGCTACTTGATCCAATAAATACTCATATGGGCTGAGTTACAAAAACATATTATTGCACACAATCACATTCTTGTGAATTATAGTTCTTAAGTAGGATTTACGTACTCTCACGCCGGAGTTGATCCTAGTACAACACACGCACTTAGATCCACGGAAGTCGTTGGGTGACGAAAATAATGTTTTGTACCCTTTCTCTCGCTAGTTTTTTGTGAGACTTACCAGTCTAACTTATAAGCTTGGTAAGTCATTTTGATCCGAAATAGTCCAATTCTCTTATGGCTAGTGAAATGTAATATCACAACCAACGTATGAATTTCGTGCTTATTTGTCACATTTGGCTCGTTATTCTAATGAAATTCGAAACTTGTGAATATATTCATGATTTGAAACAAAACTTGATATATTATTGTAATCTTAGGTTTCTTTATTCACATATTGATTGTGAGTTTTAGCATTTGTAAAATATCATTGTTTTAATTGTACAAATGCATACATTTTAAAATTTGTAGACATTGAACATGAAATAGTACATTTATAATAATAAATAATAATAATAAAATAATTAAAAATGATGAAGAAGGGCTAGAATGGGAGTCTCATTAAGAGATCTACTTATAATAAGGAAAAAAAGAAGTCAAAATAGTCTATAAATTATTCAA
>JAYMTE010001036.1:0-14671 GCA_036897545.1 Pelargonium fulgidum
TCATTGATTCTGGAGAAATAGAGCCTGTTGAGTTACTAGCTGACATGGATAATCATATAGCAAAAGCCAAGGAAGAATCTCTCAGCAGAAAAGAGATCTTGGACAAGGTTGAGAAGTGGATGTCCGCCTGTGAAGAAGAGAGCTGGCTTGAAGACTACAATCGGGTAAATTGAACTCTCTCTCTCTCTGTTGTAGACTTAAACTAATGTGGTTAGGGGTTGTGAACACTTGACTTGGCAATATTCTTGGCCAGCCACTCTACCTGATACCACAACATATTGGACTTCAAGCTATGTTGCACGAATATATATATCTTAGATGAGTATCTGTATTTGGTACTTACGGAATACGAATGCGCTTGCATACGCGTAAAATACGTACCCCATATGCTATTTTCGTATTGACGTATTGTATCGTATTACGTATTTGTGTCAGTGCAACATAGACTTCAAGGCGTTGATGCAATCCAACTGTGCAATATGAATTATAACATGAAGTAATTTTTAAATAAAACATTTGGCTTCACTTCAGTTAAAAAACGATCTTAATTTTGTGGTGTTTCCAAAGTTTGCATGGTATCATATTCCAAATATATAATCTTATTCTTGCAATATGTATCGGACGAGACATTCTTGTAAATTTGGATCTGTGAATATCTAACTGGTAGGGAAGTGAAAAATAAAATTAGGAAATTGGTGTGAATGTTTTTCCTTGCAATGTTTTCAGCTATTTTTTTTTTTTGGTGCTTTGACCTTGTTTATTTCGTGTTTGAAAAACAGGATGAAAACAGGTATAATGCAAGCAGAGGTGCACACTTGAATCTCAAGCGTGCAGAAAAAGCCCGAGTTTTGGTCAACAAAATTCCAGGTATTTTGTGACGGGTACTAAGGCCAGCGGTATCTGATGATGTTAAGTTTTTGAAAGAAATCAGTTGGTATAGAATGTATGTGTGATGCAAGTATGCATGCATCTCCGTGTATCTAGGATGTTTCTTCAATCAACATTTTTAGGCGGTGATGTTCAAAGTTTTCTATTTATGTATGACCATAATGTTAGGTTGTGCACAATATAATAATAGTATAGTGTCATCTTGAGCCATTTCTACTGTGGATCTTAAAGATTCCTTGCAATCCATAAGCACGGTTTTCCTTATATGAGGTCTTCTTTCATCAATAGCCCTTCTTTTGCCTTAGTTTTGGAATGTCATGACTCACAATTGTAAGGAGAGCTGGTGAAGGGATGAATAGGCCCTTATATAGCTCATTAGTGACATTTGAATCCATCTAGATATCTTACATCCTTTAATTGAAGCTGAAGATGAACAAAGTTTAAAACCCTGATGGTAACATAATGTTGAATCTAAAATGTGAGTTTTCACTACTGTCTGATTTATATTTAAAGCTGTTCCTGTGTTGGTAAATTAAGTAACAAGATTTTCTCCCATTGGAGCTTTTATCATGCACTGTGTTGAGTATCTCTGAGTGTCCTAATATTTACTTATTTGTTGGCTCTGTAGCACTGGTTGACTCATTGGTTGCTAAAACACGGGCATGGGAAGAAGATCGTGGCATATCGTTTACATATGATGGCGTTCCACTCCTTGCCATGCTAGATGAATATGCCATGCTCAGGCATGAAAGAGAAGAAGAGAAAAGGAGGATGAGGGTAAGTTATGAACTGAAAGCAATTAGTCTTTACATGGGCTTGATTTGGTAGAAGCTTTATAGCTCCAAAATGAGTGTTCTATTCCCATTTTTAGGAAGATTGTTATGTATGAAATACCAATAGTCTCCTTGTACAACACTAACTTAGTTTTTCTCAAAATGGAAATCAATGGGACAAAGGGTGTTAATACTAGTCATCATAGTGAAATTATTTGTGTTTTGAACTAAATAGGATCAGAAGAAGTACCAAGAGCAGCAAAGCACAGAACCAGAGGCCACTTTTGGTTCAAGACCCAGTCCAGCTCGTACAGCTGGTCCAAAGAAGGTGGCGGGTCCTCGAGCAAATGGAGGTGCAAATGGAACTCCTAACAGAAGACTATCTCTAAATGCACATCAAAATGGTAGCAGGTCAGTGAGTAAAGATGGAAAGAGAGACAGTCCGAGACCAGTTGCTCCTGTGAATTTTGTTGCCATATCAAAAGAGGATGCTGCATCCCACGGTTCTGGTTCCGACCCAATTCCGGCTTCCCCATGATGATGATAAGAGAGTAGTAATGTGTAGGTTAATATTACTATTGTTGTTATTAGTGAGTGTCCTAGGGTGGATAGGGATACATCTATTAGAACAGGAAATAGACTGTATTAGTTGTGTATGTTGTGATGGCCTTCAAAAGTTATTTTCTTTTTTTATGTATGTTCTTGAAGGTGAGATCTGTCATGGTGCTTTCCTGCCTGCTTGCCATTTTATTTGTTATTCTCCTGCCATTGCTTTAGAACCTGCCAAATTTTGTATGTTTGTTTACTTATGTAGAAGAGGTTGTGAAGTTGAGGCATTGCTATTTGCTACTAATATATATGGTGTTAATGTAGCCACTTGCACAAGGGAAGGATATAGTTCCTTGGGACATTAGATGGCCTATTAAGTTTAAGTCTGGTTAGTTAATAGTTATCACCAAAAAAATCATTATGCATCTATTTTATATGATATAAACATCATTTATTTAAAATTTAATTAAGCAACACCCCAAAATGCATACTAAATCAAGATGATCCCTGGGATGGGAAACCAAAACCGGCCAACTATTAGTTCTATTTGGTTGGGGGTAAAGGAGCTTGGGGCCTCAGACTCACTAACTATGGGGAACCCAACATTGGAGGCCTAAGCTTTAGAGAATTCCTATTTTCTTCTCAACACTTAGATCCTGCAAGGAGTTTCAAGACCCCCAAGTAGAACCACAATGCTTGACCTCCACAGGAGGCTCGTGACTTCACCTCACTTTGTATACGGACAACACAAGTGGACTCTAAGTCACAATGGGAGCTCCACCTATCCACGATCTTCTAGCCACCGTTAATCCACCAAGATTCTCGTTGTATTTGGACGCAAGGACATTAGGAGCCCTCCCTACCTGAAGCGGTATATGGGGCTCCTAAAGGGTACATATCTTCCTCGCCATATTTGTAGAAAAAATTCTTTGCACTTGGACACAAGGTCACTAGGAGCCCCCCACTTGGAGCGGTAGAGGGGCTCCCAGAGATTCCGATCTTCCTCATCATATTTGAAAGGCAAATGAGAACTCTTGAGTTTGTCTGACGCCCACAAACAATGGGCCTGAGAAGCAATAACTCAACTCTCATAAGCGGACTCCACTTGTCAACAACCAAGCACGCAGTGACACGTGACAATAATATTTGTAAGTATAAATACTCAGTCCTTAGTAAGGTGAGAGATCCACAACTTCAGCTATTAATGCTCTCTAACTATTTTCTCACTCCAAAGCCATCCCTAGCATTTGTGTTTTCTAGTGTGCTACATTACATTACACAGAAAACATGTTTTTCTCCAAGATCCAAGAAGTTTTCAAGATAATGTAGTTAAAACTTTTCTAATTTAAAAAAAAAACGTGGGTAAGGCGACAAACTTATTTTAGCTTGTCAGCGTGAGCTAGTCGAATAAAGGGCATCAACAACAATTCATTCTCTACTATTGACGGTTAGAAAACAATCCAAACAAACAATTTGAACTAAAACGAACAAGTTTATATGTGTGTTCATATGTAGAAGAATATTTGTAGTTCATATGTATATTCTAATAGAAAGTGTTTGAATTGATTTTTATTAATTTGACGTGTTAAGTTTGAAAAGACATCTTTTATCTTTAAATTTGATTTTTTTTATTTATAAATTCGTTCAAAAAATTCTAAATAATGTCTTGGTCCATATTTTATTGACTCTATTAGGTGTCAATTTTTTTGGGGAGAATATTAGGTATCAATTTATAATTAACTGGAGTTTCATTCTTTCAGAATTCATAATATATCTATTTGGTTTAAAATTGAAAGCAAACCTCCCAAAGAGTCCGTCACAATCCAACGCAGCATATCATCAAAATTGATTTAGTTTTCTTCTTCAATATCTTGGTGTCTAAGATACCACTGAATATTGCGTTTCGATCCCCCAAATCAACACTGTAAATTAGTCTACAGTTGCAACTCTCTGTATCTCACACAGATCGAATTTGTTGAAGATGGCAAGCGACACTGAGCCCGCGAAGCTCCTGTTACCGTACCTCCAGCGAGCCGATGAGCTTCAGAAACACGAACCTCTCGTCGCCTATTACTGTAAATCTTTTAAAATTCCAATTGCTCAGAACCCTAAACCCTCGCCAAATTGAGCATCCTCTTTCGCGATCATCGCATTTGATTTTGATTTTTTTTTTTTTTTTTGGGTTCAACTGATACGAACTTGTCTTTGAAGGTCGATTGTACGCGATGGAGCGGGGTTTGAAGATTCCCCACAGCGAGCGCACCAAGACCACCAATGCCCTCCTCATATCACTAATGAATCAGCTTGAAAAGGTATTATTTTTTCTGTTGAATATTTTTAGTAAGCAGCTGTAGATGATTATGCAACTCCGGATTTTAGATGATGGGTATATTTTATTTACTAATTTAATTAACTTAAGTTGGTTGAGGAAGAAAAAGTGAAATTTAGATTTTGCATCTTGTGACTTAATTTCTGAACCTAGTAGAACGGTTGAGTTAGACTTGTGCTTGGTTGATTGAATTTCTAGGTGTGTTAGGGTTGGGGAATTTGGGAGAAATGGACAATCAATTTCAAATTTGTTATGCTTTCTGTTGCACTGTAATTGAGGCTTCCTGTAACCATGTATTGCCAATGCCTAATTTCATTGTGTAAAATTATTGGGATCTGCTCTGCAGCTTTAAGTTAGCGTTTGGATTAGGATTTTCGCTCATGAATGGGAATCAATAATGGAATTGAGAATGAGAATGAGATTCCCATTTTGTATTATGACTTTTTGGTTATGATAATAATATGGCTTTGGTAAGGTAATTCCAATCCCAATCCAATGTTTTTAATCTAAACGCCTCCTAAATATAACATAATGCTGCCACATTGGGGGGTCACTATAAAAGATTGATGAGTTGAGAATCCTCTTGAATGAATCATTGGATATCTCATTACCTAGTTTCATTTTACTTTAACTTTATTAGCTGGCAATTGTGTTGTGGGTGAATTCTTACAGTTTAATATTATACCAATTTAGTGAGTTCTTAAAATATTATTTTCCAATTATAAATCTTGGATTCTTGGGAGCTCTGTTTCATAATATTGTTGGAATCATGCATTTTAAACCAATCTCGGCACTAACTCTGTATAGTTTATCACACTGTTTCTAAATATTGTGTCACAAAGTAGTCTACACTTAAAGTAAAAGAGGAAAAAAAAAAGTAGAATTTGTCTGCAGTCACAAAATTATAAATACTTGTCGTACTAGATAGGTGTAGCATGTAGCTGTTTTTTTTCTTTTCAAAATCAAAGTGTTGTCTTTTTTTTTTTTTGTGCCTCTGTCTTTGTTCATATTTGCGCCTAATCCTTTGCAGGATAAAAAGTCACTGAAGTTGGGACCTGAAGACAGTTTGTATTTGGAAGGATTTGCTTTGAATGTCTTTGGAAAAGCGGACAAGCAAGATCGGGCTGGAAGGGCTGATTTGTAAGATAAATCTTCTGTCATATAGCTATCAGTATTAAGATGCATAACTTTTACCTATACTTTTAGTCTCATGAGGTTACACCTCAAACTACAAGGCACTAATTCATTCAAATACGAATTACAGCAATTATTAAATAAAACCACAAGATTTCCTAATGTATGAATAATTTAGGAAGGAATCACATGTTATCGCTTCTGTCAACAAAGCCTAACCCTGGATTTAAAAAAAGATAATGCCAAATAAAAAAAAGAGATACAACTATGAATGAAGACTTCAACAAGGTAAATGAAGAAAGAACTAATACCAATACCATCTCCAACAATGTGTCTGTAGACCCTATATTACGTGTACCACAACTATGTACCAAATACTAATAGCTGATGCAACCATAAAAATTGTATCATTTACTATAGACTATACTAGTACAAACAATAGTCATCTTGAAACATGTAACATTGATTTTTGAGTTTTGACCCATCAAGTGATTCCCAAATTGCAATTCCATATTTAAAAATTGGAGTATGCATTGTACATTCTTCTTCTTTGAATTAAACGAATAAATATATGCAAGAAATGGTTTAATGTCTGAAATATTGGGCTCCAATTACTTGCTTGAAGCCTTGAACATTGCATATAGATTAGAATGCATTTTATGGAAGTTTGTTTGGATAAAAGATGTTTCTTACTCCTCTGTTTGTGTATACATTGTCAAATAGAGGTGATATTTCCATATTATCAAAATGTTTGTAGAATATCCTTAAAACAGCCATATTCATGTAAACCTGATTTTTCCATTTTTCATATCTGTATATGTGTGACACATATAATGGGCTAAAGTTCTGGACCAGGATCCTAGCTTACTAGACCAAGTTTCCTGAGATAATTAGAACTGCTGTTATATAGTCATCTTAAGTTAATGTCTGTTTGACTATCATGAGCGCTTGTTACTGAATTAGGAGACTGTAGACCCTCGTTATGGACTCAAATATGTGATCTTTAATGCATAATTCTGACACCTGCTACTTCCTACTGAATTTCTATATATAGCGGATTTGAATCATGGATTATGCTCTTTTCCACATGACCTGTTTACTAAATTTTGTCATTACACATTAAAGCATGTTTTTCTCTTTAGAAGGAAATGTTTTCTGGAAAGGAATTATAAATTAAATTGAAATTGTTGCAGGAATACTGCTAAAACATTTTATGCTGCTAGCATCTTCTTTGAGATACTCACCCAGTTAGGTCCACTTCATCCTGAAGTAAGTTTCTGATCACGTCATATTTGTCACTTTGATGTTTCATTATTGTTTATTTTTTATTGGATACTATTTTGAAGTTTCCGATCACGTCATATTTGCCAATTTGATGTTTCATTATTGTTTATTTTTATTGGATATTATTTTGAAGAACATATGATTAATTTTATTGGGTAGTTACAATTTTTATGCCCTTTTGTAGCTAGAGCAGAAACAGAAGTATGCAGTTTGGAAAGCAGCAGATATAAGGAAAGCTTTGAAAGAAGGGAGGGAGCCAACACCTGGCCCTCCTTCTGGTGATGATGATCTATCAGTTCCATCAAGTACACCTGGTGGTACATATGTATGGTTCTAACTTTAATGTTCTTGTTGAACTGAATTTTGGGAATTTCGTTTGAATGGTTCAATTAAATCACTATGAAATGTGTCTTCTGCTTTTGTTAACTGTTGAAAGCAAACTATTGACCTTTTTTATTTACCCTAAAAATGGTAGTGTGCGGTGTCTTTATTAGTTTCATGCTCATAGTTCTGCTACCTCTCTTCTTCTGACCATATGAAAATAACATATACCTTAGAGTTAGAAAGCAATATTAGTAAGTTCATAATCTGGCCAACCTTATTTCTCTCCTCCAGTTCTTTATGAAAATGAAGACATGGTAGAGAAGGAGAAGATAATGGTAGTTGCACTTTTGTCTGATTGTCATAAATGGAAAAAAGGTGTTGCTAGTGTTATTGAAGGATTAAATCTTTTACTCTACCTTCATTTTATGTTATGATCAGAGAATTTTAGACAGAATTTATCCGTCCTGTGATGTTGATCTCCGAAAATTAGTGTTCAAATCCTATGCATGATCATTAATTATAGTTTCTTCTGGAATATCTTGGCAGAAGATTTACATTGCTAAAAGAAGATCTCAATAAATTTGTTGTTTATAATATGAAGTGTTTAGTGAATGCAATTTGCTGTAAGTAATCTAGCTGTAGAATTATTGTTTAGAAAAACTAAATGCTCTGGAAGGTTTTCAAACACTTCTTTCCTTGCAGGATGTCAGATCAAGTGAAACAGCGCCTATTAGTCCCAGACGTGAATTTGATCCATCACCTCAGTTTCACAATGAAGTTAACGATCAGCATTCTCCAAGCATCCCTCCATCTCATCACTTCCATGATACTGTCGACAACAAACATCTTACAAACATTTCACCGCCTCCTCAGTTCCATGATAATGTCAACAACCAACATCCCACAAACATCACATCGCCTCCTTCTTACCCTTCTGCCAGTTTTCCTCCCCATGATGTTCATCCACCTCCTCCAATAAGCAGATCTGAAAGTTCAACACATTATCAGCCATATCATCAGGAGTCATACCCACAAGAACCCCCACATCATTTGCCACAAAATTACCCTTCTCATGAGCCTCCTCCCCCTTATTCTTACCCCAATTTCCAGTCTTATCCAAGTTTCTCTGAGAGCACCCTCCCATCAGTCCCATCTTATCATCCAACATCTTATTTTCAAGGTTCTGATACTGGTTACTCTAGTCAACCAGCTCCACCACCGATTAATTACCAAAGAACAGCACAATACACTTCAAGCAGTAGAAATGGGACAATTCCAGAGTCCACCCCACCTGTTACTGAAACATCCCAATATGACAGCAATTACCAGCCACCACCTGAAAAAATAGCTGAGGCACACAAGGCTGCTAGATTTGCAGTTGGAGCACTGGCATTTGATGACGTGTCAGTTGCAGTAGACTTCCTAAAAAAATCTCTTGAACTGCTGACAAATCCATCAGCAGGTCAGTAAGTTTCTTATTGTGAGCTTGGGATGTATACATTTGTTACCTTTATTTCAGTTTTTATAGTTTGTGATTTGTAAAGCTCATGGATATTTGCACAAAGATTAGTTTCCATCCGGACATGTTGATATGAATGAAAGTTGGTATTTAGCTATTTGCCATCAAGTCCTTCACAACATCACATTTAAAGTATATGGTTTGTTGGATGCATCTATATATTGCTGTTCTTTGGATTCATAGTGGGTGTGATTGGTAGATGGGTCATGGATTAGTATCAATTCATTCAGTAGACAACATAGGTCCCAATGATGACTGCTTTACTGTTACCAAGAACAGTTTCAAGGTAAAAACTTTTACTGGTGCAACTAACTGTGGTATTTAAAAGCCTTGAGAAAACAGTGGATCAGAAAATCTGTCTTCAGTCACACTTGATTAATTGAATGCCATCTAAACTGTTCAGCCTAACTTTGTTGTCTGCTAGAATGTGAGTGGTTGTTTCCCCAACATGAGAAAAGTGAATTATTTGAGTACAAAGCCTTTTTCTGCCATCTTATCTGTTTATTCAATCTTGACTAGCTTTCATACAAGAGTAGTACTATTACTATGCAATTTGTTGTATCTTTATAAAATATGAAGTTTGATTGATGCATTGGTATTCAGATTGTGCTTTTGTTGTGTGAATGTGTGGGACAAAAGAATATTTTCTTTTCATGAGTTGACATGAGGATGGGATTATTGACTAGGTTTATGACTCATAGTGAACCTGCCAATAAGATGTTGGATATGGTCTGTTTAGCTGAATATGATGAATAAAACTAGATGTAATGTAAGTGATAGCTGTCAAGTGGAATTTCCTAACATTAGTAACTGCACATTAGCTTGTGCTTACTATAATTGGTTCTTGTGGAAACAGAGTACAATGATGTTTGTCTTAGCATGCATGCATGCGTTGCTTGCTTGTTTTGTGTTGCTCTATGCTATTCTTGCATTTATCACCCAGGTTTGCCAGAAACTTCAGTCCTGGGAATTTGGTGGATAAGCCAAGAGACCATTGCCTTTAGGTGCAACATACTATACTGCCTTATTATCTAACTTTAGAGTTAATGTCAAAATTACCCGAATGAATGAAAAGAAGAATAGATAAATGCCAAGTTCTATGGTAAAACATTGGATAAGCCTAGAAACTGCTGTCTTTTGGTGTCACATAATTATTAGTGAATGATTTAATGCCTAAATTACCCTAATGAAGTTTCAGATGATGAATAGTTTGCTCTTTATGATATGATTCGGTACTGGTATGTTACTGTGTTTCTCTTGCCGGTTGTCAAGCCCTATGTATTTTTTTCCTCAATATTTTTTTGGTTTCATTGTTTGATGCACAAGATTAGAGTGGGAGTGTGGACGGAGAATTTGATTTATTGTAGTATTTGAGTCCACCAAAATTGATTTGGATCGATAAATCTCCTATTGTCTATATATACATATATTCCTCTTGCATTTGTCTGAATTGGAGAATCCAAATTTATCAGGGTGAGCCAATCGTAGTTCGTTATATTGCCAACATACAGTTCGTAGTTTTAATATCTCTCATCCAATCTCATGTAGATTTTGATAATCACTAAGATTCAAGCTATGTTCCAATGTTGTAATATCCGTCCTGGGTATCCTATATAATCTCATTATTTGCCGCCCAATATCCAACATGTCTCAATTTTCGTATTCATGATCATTTGAGAATAAGGAAATGGGTCTAGGCCTGTCTTGTTTTGGGAAATCAGGAGGATGTTTTGGTGAATCAAACACATCAAAACATAAGAAACCACAAGTGGAGAATCACATGCAGAAGCTGAAAATGGACAGGGAGAGTGAGTGCAGCACTTTAGAGGAGTGGCTCATTGCCTCACCTGGGTTGGATAGGAGCATGAGCTCCAACAATGGAGGAGGAGAGTTCGTGGTCTTTCGACAGTCTTCGAAGAAGGTCCATCCTTCCAGATTAGGACCAGACACTGCAGAGAACGTCTCTTCGAATGCCCGGAACAGTTTCTCCAAGGAGAGGCTGCTCAAAGATCATGAAAAAATGGGTGATTGTGCTAGTAGTAGTAGTAACATTATTGATACTCATGAACTGTGCAGGAGCCGAAGTGGAAAGAACAAGAAAAAAGTCAGCTTCAGATTGCCCGAAGAAGCTGATATTCTGATGTTTTACTCATCCGGCGAGGTGTAATCTGAACCAAAACTACCCGTTTCCGGACTTTGCAATACTAAGAGTTTCGTGTACTAACATACTATGCCGCTCTTTTCACATATGTTAGTACACGAAACTCTTAAGAGTTTGAAAATGGTCGTCAAAGTGTCAAAACAACCCTCTTGTCATTATGTTTAAGCTCGCTCTTTAATTTGAAAAATTGTATACCAGAAAGTGTTGCTTGTCTTGGGGGCTACAGCTACTGCTAAATCTCCCACGTAACCTTCTTATATATGTGTGTGGAAGGATAGGAATTATCAATTTATCTTCTTGATTATTTGTTGAATGAACTCGTGGATCTCTAGCTAATTAATCTATATATGATTTCAACTATATTCCTAATTAATTCAATTTTTAATTGATTTGACTATGATTCTTTATTACATATATACTTATTAACTTACATCTCATTAATATGTTGTTTATTGTTTAGTAGATACTTTTCGTCAGAGCATTCCCATGCACTATCAATTTATAAGAGGTTAATAACATATAAAAAATTGTGTAATAATTTTATCTCTTTTTATTATGTATAATAAACCAACCCATAGATTAAGCAAACTTAGAGAGGAAGAGAAAGCAAAATATCCTCCTTGGAGATCAAGTTCATACAATCCAAAGCTAAAGCCGAAGCAGCACTCACATTCGGGTGATTATAAAAGATACGATTACAAATAGGCGCATTAAAATATAAATGAGCTAAACAATCCGCCACACTGTTTGATCTACGATCAACCGAATGCAAGAGAAAATCATCAAAATACTGAATTCTATCCTTGTAGTCCACAATTAAAACACGCAAAGGCCGGGTGAGACAATATATCATCCAAATAGGACAAGTTTGCAATACAAGACCAACATCGAACTAAAAAATAAATTGTTTCTCCAACAGTAGTGCCCAAATCAATAGCTTCACTAAAACTTTGAACTCTCATTAGTCATATTCCATTGTGAAATTGTAATAATTTGTAACCAGTTAATAATCAGTCAGTATCATTAGATATTGTGAAATTATTAATTTTTAAAATTGTCTTGCCATTGTGAAGTATATCATAATATACAAAGAAATAATTATATAACTATATTATTAACCTTTTAAAATATAAACTATTATAAATCGACACTCTTAAACTCTTTATCGTTTAAACTAAAATTATTCTTAGAACCACATATGTTCCTTCTATCATTAACTTGTATATGTGCACTAAAAAAAACACATAGGTTTATTAATCTAGTTTAGATTGGAGAAGCCTATATTTAAATTAGAGTATATAACAACCATTTGAAAATTTTAAAGATAAAATCAAGTATTCCAGTCAAAGAAGAAAAAAGAAAGAACATATAGGAAGCCCTTTTGGAACATTTTGTTTCCAACTTAATTATTACCCTTCTCCAATCATAACCCTCAAATTTCCAGGGTTGAAAATAGTACAACAAGACTTGGAAAATTAATAAGAGATAAATAATTAAAAATTGTATCTCAAAGCAAAATGGCATTTGGCAACTTTGTAGGTACAAAAGTAACACCCTTTTTCATATTCATAAACCTTTCACATTCCTAGACATCATAATACATGAAAAAGAAGAAAAAGAGAAGAAGGATTGGACTTTTGTTTTTGTACTCAAGGGAAGCCTAAATCACACAAAAAAACACAAACAAAAGAGAAGAAAAAAGTGAAGGAAAGAACCCCTTTCCCTCTCCTCTTTTGCATGTTTGATTTCTTTATAATTTTACATTGTAACATCACAATTAACACACAAAATTAACTTAACACTTTTAACATATTTTTTCTGTTTCCTAAGAAAAAGACAGGGATGCAACTATGTGGAAGAATTGTAGCTTCACAAGTAGGTCTTTTGCATGGGTTGCGGCCCGGCTCTCCGCCCGTAGAAACAACTGGTCGCTGAGGTGTTCGCCGATGTGGTTCTCCACTAGGACGGCGGAGACACTCCGAAGGCTGATTCCTAGGGCCCGCCCAACCTCCGCCTCGTCGTCGGGCTGGTTAACCACTAGGGGGCTCCCTCCTTTGAACACCTCAAGCTTGTTAATGGAAAATGACCCATTTTCTTCAACTACCTCCTTGAAGTCTTGTAGGCTTGGTGCATATATTGGAATGTTGAAGCTGTCCCTTTTCTCACTACTCACTAGACCCTGAAATTTAAAAGAAAAAAGTGAACTAATTAATATTTTTAAAATTCTTTTGTATAGTATAGTATCTTTCAATGTCATGCATGTGATACAATAATATATATAACATGTACAGTAGGCTAGTTATCTACTTACTCTATGTTGCTAATTGCCTAATTATTGATCCTAATTAGCTCTAGAGGATCCAAGCTACTTAATGGGCCAAGAAAACTAAGAAAAATTAGCTCAAGAGTTGGTGATAAATTAACTAGATGGGCTTAGATTTAAAATTAAAGAGTAATCAACCACAAATGCATGCATATAAATGGGTATATTTTAGAACACTACACCATAAATGAATAGCTTATGATAGAGCATGTACTATCCTAATTAATTAGAATATATAGTAGATGATTAAGGGGTGGGATCAAACATTTTCTTATCATCATTTTATTATCAATTATGATTTGATGGATGATCCAATGGCCCTCTTGTCTTAGCTTTAATATATAAAATGAGTGTACATATATGGTATGATTGTCTTGTGCTACCTACATACTACTAATATCTAACACAATGCTCTCCTAACCCCACCTCACACCCCATCCATCATTCCTTTTTGTTTTTATTGTTTTAAGTTTCAGCTCTCAAGTAATTTTCGTCACACAGTTCATTATTATTCTGTATTAAAAATGATCTTGAAAAATACTTTTTCCGTCTTAAAATGAGTATGTGCACGAACAAAAGGTGGATTGAAGTAATGGGAGAGACATCAAAGGGCTAGGATTGAAGTGGCAACACATGATAAGGTCTAATGATCCAACACACACCCTAGTGTACCTTCTTTACCACACAGGCACACAACCTTCTCATAGGTCTTCCACTTTCTGGTCTGCCAACACCAAACCATTCCATATATAGCTAAGACTTAGAGTTAGAGGGTGTGGGGGCTACACTACAGTGCTTCGCAACCACATTTCACAAATTAGGATCATTACCTCTTGGACAAGATCATCCCAAGCGTCCTGAAAGTGGGTCCCAAAAAGGATACCGGCCCCACCTTGGTCTGTGGGATCCATGGAGGTCCTACCAAGACACACCAGGAACATCGACCCTCCCTTCTTCATCTCCTGTGATCGTGCGTCCAGGAACCCTGCCAGGTCAGCCTGGAACTGCTTCTTGTACGCATTTGCTGTCGCCTCGTTTGAGCCGTGGATGAACACTCTTCCCTTGTTGTACGCCGTTGATCTTTTGTCTAGCACGCTCTCCGGCACCTGCACCCCACCCGATCAAACCATGCAATTTTGTATTAATACGCTATAGATAATTGGCAAAAGACTCTTTCTTGTTTCACTCCAATTTTGATCATTAAGTCTTTTTTAAATTAAAATAGTCATGTACTTTAGTATTTCGGCCAAAATCTAAAATAACTTTTAAATATTGACTTAATTTAGTTTATGAACTTTTTAAAGTTCATATGTATTATTTTCGTTAATATGTAAAATTTTAAGTCCAAAATACGAAAATTTAAAAATTATTTTAAGTCTAATTTCCT
>JAYMTE010001037.1:0-14669 GCA_036897545.1 Pelargonium fulgidum
CTCTCCCAATTTCTGTCTTTCATTACTTATCGGATTATTTCATAACAAATTCTTAATTAAACTGATTGACACAGTCAGATTGTGGGATAAGATGGAGTAAAAAGAATGATAGTATGGACATTTACATATAAAAAGTGGTGGTAAATTTGTTTATTCATAACTTTTCTCTTTCTAGATCACTGAAAGAAGTAAACTTCTCTCAGCTTCTTCATCACTACAAAAGTAAATTAAAAGGACACCCAAAACAAACAATTTTTTGCTTATTGTGTTGTTAAAATGTTGTAGTAGCAATTAGTCAATGTGAGAGACAGTGACTTCTGCAGGTATATAAGTGTTCTCAAACAAGATTTAATAGTCGAAACAATTAGATAACCAAATTAGGCCTAATCACGAAAATTAAGGGATCATTTTGGGTTAAAAAAAACTTAGGATCAAATTAGATCCAAACACAAAAGTTCAGAGACCAAATTGATCTTTTATCTTAAAAATAAAGTAAAATACACAATTTAGTCCTTGAACTTTCGTGTTTTGACCCAATTTTTGTCATTAAATCTTGAAAATAAAAAATAGACTCTAAATTTTCGTATTTCGGCTCAATTTGGTCGCTGAATTTTTATTTGATCCAAAATGATCATAAACTTTCAAATATTGATCTAAATTGGTCCATGAACTTTTGTTACTCCCTCCGTCTCAAAATGAGTGTCTTGTTTGTCTAATTTTTTGTCCCAAAATGAGTGTCCTGTTTTTAGTTTTAGGTTATTATAATATTGTTTTTCTCATATTACCCCAATAACAAATGAAATGCACGTGAGCAGATCTGAACTGCACATGAGGTGTAGGTGTGGGAAAGTGAGGGTAATATTGAAAACACATTAAATTATCTAGTAATCTTTAATTTTTACAAAAAAAGGAAACAAAACACTCATTTTGAGACGGAGTGAGTATAAAATTTAAAATATTAATCATTTTTGGTACGTATCAAATTACGTCGAAACATGAAAGTTCATATACCAAGTTAAATATTTTACCTAAAAATAAAAAAGGGGTATATCCGTCTTTATGGATATGCCGTTTTAAAACCAAGCTGGTAAAATGATCTAAAATCAACACTATAAAAAGTCGAGCAGGTTCTCACCCTTTACTCTTTTAGCGTTCTCTTCAAATCTCTCCAACGGCCACCGCACCGCTCACCACCCACAAAAACCCACCAACGCCACCCACATTTCCCTCTCCAACCAAACCAACCCTAATGCGTGAATGACCGAATGAAGGTTTTGGAGCCCACAAAATCTTCACTTTCACCCAAAATGGCAAGACCCAGAATCAAGGAATCTCTGCTTTCACTGATGCTGCTCTTGTGCAGCTCAACCATGGTGGCAGATTCAGCCGTTGGAGTGAACTGGGGGACCAGATCACTCCACAGGCTCCAGCCCTCCACTGTGGTCGATCTCCTTCTCGACAACAACATATCAAAAGTTAAGCTTTTTGAGGCGGACCCAGGTGCTCTCCGAGCTCTCATGGGGACTGGGATTCAGGTCATGATTGGGGTCCCCAAGGAGATTTTGGCTACTCTCAGCTCTTCACCTGCTGCTGCTGATTTGTGGGTTTCCCAGAATGTCTCCAGATATATGACTAAAGGTGGCGTTGATATCAGGTACTGTCCTTTGTCTTATTTGGATTGTTTGTGTTTTGTTCAATATCAAGGCTTTGATTGTTTGTGCACTTGGTTTGCTTCTTGTTGAGCATGAGTTATTAAGGTTCCTATCTTGGCTTCTTGTTGGGTTTTATGAGTTATTCAACTTTTTGTGCTAAGTAGATTGTTGAATAATGGATCTGTTTGTGTCAGGTTAATGCTCATGGTCTTCTATATCTGATTCTTCTGTGTAAGAGTGTTGTCTGACATGTGGGCTTGGTCTATGAATGGATTGAATTTGATATCCAGAATTAGTAACTTTTCAATCATTGTTAAAATGTATTGGAACTTTAGGATTTTACTGGAAAGAGTGTTATATAATTCGAGGGTATGCAAAAACAAAGTGGAGATTTTGAAAATTAGTCCTTTCATAAGCGGGTGAACTAAGCTTAGTCGAGTGAAACAATTTCCACCTGATATATATATATAACATTCATTGAGAAAGTGAGTTGTTTCCATGCATTTACTTGTGATTTGGAAACATTTCCTATTGGAGTACCGAGTACGATGCCTTCCTTTTCTGAAATGAGGAATCTCCTTTGTGTTGGAAAAAGGCTTTATCGTGACCTTTTTTTATGGAAAATTTGGACACTTTATATACCAAGATGGGATCCCTGAGAAATGGAATCTTACATGCTTTTTAAGGGAGAGAAGTTATGTTTTGGGTGGTCCTCAGGGGAGGTTAGTGATGCATATAGGCAACATGTTAACATACATCAATTTAAATGTGGGCTTCAAAACTATCACTTTTCATAATAATGACTCTGCGGGTTTCATTGGAAATTACATTGCCCTCTTCTAATGATTGGGGTTATACCAGGTCATCATAGATATTAGAATTAAATTTTCTCAGAGCTTATATTCAAAATATATATAGTTGAAAATTTTGTTATATTTGTAACTATTAGCATGTACAACTTTTAAATTGATATGCACTTCTGGTTCTTAATTTCCTCAAGCTGTTAATTAAGTCTGGCGATGGCAGGTATGTTGCAGTTGGAAATGAGCCATTCCTTGCAAGTTACGGGGATCAATTTCAGTCCTTTGTTATGCCTGCTATGCTCAATATACAACAGTCCCTGGTTAAAGCGAATCTTGCAAACTATATCAAGTTAGTAGTCCCTTGCAATGCCGATGCGTATGAAGCCTCGCTTCCTTCTCAAGGAGCATTTCGTCCTGAACTGACCCAAATCATGACTCAACTTGTTTCATTCCTCAACTCAAATGGTGCCCCATTTGTGGTCAACATCTACCCATTTTTAAGCCTTTACGGAAACCCAGATTTCCCCCAAGATTATGCATTCTTTGACGGGACTTCACATGCTGTTACAGATGGACCTAATGTTTACAACAACGCATTTGATGGAAATTTTGACACATTAGTTGCAGCCCTCAGCAAACTTGGATACAGTCAGATGCCTATAGTTATTGGGGAGGTTGGTTGGCCTACAGATGGAGCCATCAGTGCGAATCTCGCTGCTGCTAGGGCTTTCAACCAGGGACTCATAAATCACGTTCTAAGTAACAAAGGAACCCCTTTGAGGCCAGGTGTTCCTCCCATGGATATTTATCTTTTCAGTCTATTTGATGAAGGGGCAAAGAGTGTTCTTCCAGGAAACTTCGAAAGACACTGGGGAATTTTCTCGTTTGATGGCCAGGCTAAGTATCCACTAAACCTAGGCTTGGGCAATAGGTATCTCAAGAATGCGAAAAATGTTCAATATCTCCCATCTAGGTGGTGCGTGGCAAATCCAAACAGGGATATATCCGAAGTGGCTAACCACATGAGACTAGCTTGTAGTGTTGCAGATTGCACAACACTCAACTACGGAGGATCATGCAATGGAATTGGTGCAAAGGGAAACATTTCTTATGCATTCAATAGTTACTATCAGTTGCAAATGCAGAATGTGCAGAGCTGTGATTTTGATGGGCTTGGTATGGTTACATTCCTAAACCCTTCAGTCGGTGATTGCAGGTTTCTCGTTGGTGTCACGGATAATTCTCCATCAGGTGTCGCCGGGCCATATACTAGGCCTTTCCTTGGCTGGGTTTTGATTGTTTGGGGACTTTGGGTTCTTGCATTGTGAAAAGTTTCTTTAGTGGGTTTTTCATGGTCCCTTCTTCTGATACAATTAAGGTTAGATAGATGAAAGAATACTGTAGTTAGAAATATTCAAAATTATTCCAGATTATCATAGCCAGTACTGTGATTGTATCTTGTAGGAAGTAAAACCTTGTGTACTGATTGACCCTATATTAAATTTATGATATCACTGGCTACCTTAGTTTGAAGTAAAACCTTGCCTTATGTGCTTCATTATCCTGATGTTAAATTGTCTTTGTTGCATGAAAGCTTCATTCATAAGAAAATAAACATAGCAAAGAAAGGCCTTATTTCCTCACAAATTCAGGAAAGTTGCAAATAGCATATCCTTATTTTGGGAACACTGAAGAAAGGTTGGTTGGATCCTTCACCACTAAGGTAAAGTAACATTCCAATCTTTCATTATTTGAAGAACTTATGGACACTACTTCTGCAAGTCTGTCAATTAAGGGCAGCATCCATCTACGCAACACACATATCCACATTGGATTCGCGGTTTATAAGTGAACCAGCAACAGCGACAACCTGCAGATAATTGCATCAGTCGGGTATATGCTACTACTTCAAACGAATAGCACAATATCAATATACAGAATGATTTTACCAGCTTGAGGAAGAACGACTTGCTCGGTTGTGTTGAAGCGAGCTGCTGCTGTTGCATTCGCACAAATGGCAACAGATGCCAGTATGAGGAGACATGCCAGTGCTATCACCAAAGCTTCCCTTCTCACCATCTTCACTGCCTTATTGCAGTTTACAGTTCAGCAAAAGAAAGAATGACAAAGGCTCTTCTCACTTGCATCCTATTTATACTATCCAAATTATCTTAACTTGTGCCCTCTATCTTGTTTATATATGTGATACTTATCTTTTGTGTACCTGTGTAGCACATTGCAGTTGATATTGTTGACTCATTAGTTTCCTCTGGTTCTGACATTTTTGTTTCTTTTGGTTTTCAGATTGAGACCTTAATTCTCTAACTGGTGTAGTCCTTCCCTCAAGGGTTTTGCCAATGTGAGCTGAAGCAAAATTCTTATTTCCTTGCTCATCTTTATGGGCTCCATGATGAGGACAATAAAGACTCTTGTCCTCAGTGGACAAGTTGTGCTAATTGAGTGGAAATACTTGGTCACATGAATCTTTAATCTTTTTTGTCCCAAGGGTAGACTTGTGGGTACTATTGGAGATATACATCACTCTAAAAATGGATACTCACTGATTCATAAATATGAATTTAGGATTGGAGCACTTGACTTTAGGTCAAATCAAGTTTTGCTACCATGTTAGATGACCAACTCATTTAGAACCTCACGTCGATAGTTGAGGTCACTATATATATTTTTAATATTATATCCCAACAAATACCATAGAACAAGCTACACATTACTTTGCTTGTAGAGGAATGCAAAACTGAATACTATTATATACCAGAAGTTTACAAGGCTCTAAAACTAACATTGATAATTAAATCAATGACCTCTTGAAACAAATATGTACAATAAACTTTCTGAATTTCTCACACAAACATTGATGATATAACTATTTGGTGCCATAGTACCCTAAGGTAATCTGTTCATATGGTTCTGAAGTAACTGAAACACAGCTTATGGAACATTGAAATACCAATGAACTGGTTCTCAAGTTCTGGCTTCATTCATAGAGCCTTATCCGAGTGGTTATGTGAGTACGGCAAATTGGGCATGAGGCCAACTCTATTCCACACTCGTAGCATGTCTGCAGAAAAGTCATATAACAACATAAACAAAATATTTAAAATCTAAGTTAAACAGTTCTAATTCTGTGTTCACTTTACCTGATGCCCACATCCAAATGCAAGATCTTTTGCTGTCCAGAGGCACACAGGACAATTCTGTGAAACATAGTAGGATTATCAGAAACATAATTTAACAGATAATGTACATCTGACCATACCAGCCTTAATGCAACTCTTGCAAATCAAAATTCAAAACACAAACATATAAGCCCATAATATGTGTATATGGATCCAGTTCAGAGATCTACCCGAATGTGTGACGAGTTATCTGTAGAAGGTGCAGAAGGAGCAGATTGAAATCCAGTTCTTTGTTCATTGCTTCTTGACTGCTGGTACACTGGATAAGAATTTGGTGAGATCCTCACAACCGGAGGCGGGAGGCATGATCTTACATGAGTTCCTCTTCGGCACCTGGAAGTGTTAATCAGCATAATGAGTTCCTTGAAAACCGAAACATACTTCAAAGACTAACCCATTTGGGAAAAAGGATTGCTAATGATCAGGATACCCCAAAAGTCGAAGATCTATTGTGGCTTTGTATTGTGATGGTATTTCCATTAATGCAGCAAGAGCAAACTCTGCCTCCTTCTTGGATGTTGCTATTTGTTTCGACACTATCTTCGTAAAATTCACAAACTACATGAAACGTGAACCAAGCAGAACAGTCAAAACCTAGTTTGGACTTGAAACTTCAGAGTGCAGATAGTTCCTAGAGTTTCACTACTCTGATTGCTGACCTGAAAATTGTCAAAAGTCCGAGTAGGAATGTTGTCATCAAACTTGTGCATCATGTCCCAAGGTCCATCACCAACTCCAACCAAGATTATGGACAAAGGATAGTTACTGCATAATGAAGAATTTGTCTTCAGAATTTACAAATAGATATTTCACTTTTACTGAAGAAGTAAAATTGAACTTGTTATGATTTACAACCTTGCTCTTACTATGGCATCAATGGTGTTTCGCTCTTGAGGACTTAACTGGTCATAACCAGTGTCTACGCTTCTCGTGACCTTGCATATCATGTCATAATAGAGAACATCATTTAATAAATTCATCAGCGAAAAAACTAGTGTGAAGACATACCGAAAAATCTGGTATAGTTTTTTTTTTTTTTCTTATCAAACAAGAACCTGACCTGTCCATCAGCAATGATCACAAGAACATGATACTGGCCACCACTCTTGTCCACAATTCCAATCGCGGTTTCAATGATCGGAGCAAACGATGTTGGTCCTATCATTTCAAAGTGTAGACAATATCTCAATTTTAGTTCACCACCCTTATAAATATAAAAAAGTTATATAAACTCACCAGCTAAGCGAACATGTGGAGTTAACTCTCTATAACGAGAAAGCACTTCTTCAAAGCCATTGCAAGGCCTATCCTCAGAACAGAAGCTAAAGACTTCTTGATCGTGGGTAGTTGCTGCAAAATGGAAACAAATTCATAAGCACCGTCTACATTAAATTCATTCCCATCCAATATTACTAACCATCACCGAAACCATAGCAAGGAATAAGGTTATCCTCGTCGAAGGAATATAGTGTCCTTCCAATTATCGATATAGCTTGTTCATATGGATTAGGGCCATCCCCAAGATGATGCAAGCTCCTCCGATTGAAGGATCTTGAACCTGTCCACTCGTTGCTCTTAGTAAAATCAATACCAACTATGAGATTAGAAGACTCCAAACCAGCTTGAGCAAGAGCTTGCGTCACCTGTAATATATATACAAAACAAATATTTGTAAACCAATCTACAAAGATTATGTAACTCTTATAACCGATAACAATATACAATTGAAATGTGAACTCAACTCATAAAAAAAAGATGCAGTACCTGCTCCACAGAGTAGTAATCATCCCCAATTCTAGAATATCTCGACTGCAGCTGACTTCTTCTTTCAAAATCAGATCGGCGTGGAGAATTAAAAGAGAAGGAAGAGTAAGGCGAAGATGGTTGAAGCTGAGGCGTATCATGACTATACGAAGAACTCGTGTGGTAGGGACTTGGCCTTTCTTGCCTCGACTGCCTGCCGCCCATATTAATTTGGTATATCAACCCTCCTTAATTGTGCCACGAACTGCAAATAGACACAATCTCAAATTTGTCGATAATCCTCTCACAAACACGTACAAGAAACATAAATTTGCTAGAACTTGTTAAAAATATTCAGGACTACAAACTTCAACCACTAGAAAGTTGCATCAGAATTGAAAGAACATGATCCTCAAAGTCAAGAAATAGCTAATTACTACCAGCACCCAAACTTCCACTAAAACCCGTATGCAAAAACAAATGAAGGACCTGATTATATGCAGTAAAGTAGATTAACCCAGAATCTGTAACACCATGTATGCGAATTACACCAAGAGATAGTAGTAAAACCTTACTAAGATCGATGGACTAACAAAATTACTTGGAAATATAAACGAATCATACCAAGGGCAATGTGAAGCTGTGATAAATTACTGCTATATATTAAGATGCTGTTAGTACTTATACAAGTAAATCATTGATGATAAGCAAGAAAAAACAAGTACAAATTCAGGTCTTCAACACAAAAGGACAAGCCGCATAAAAAAATTCGTCTATAAACAAAGTAGACCTATTAGCCAACACGTGAATTGAGAATTGATATATACCAACTCTTATGGAAAAAAATGTAACAGCAACCTCCAACTTCTATGATATATATATATACACACACACACACATATATACACTACACACAAAAACAGGAATCCACGAAGAAAATCATCAGAGTAAAAAGTCTACCTAACGAATCTCACTGGAATTTCCAGGAAAATAGAAAAGACAATTATTTTTGGATTAATTTACTTGAAGTTTTGTCTCATAAACCATAAGTAATCAGTGTATGTAATGTATTAAATTGGGGAAAAAAGAGAAGAATTGGAGGGTTGTGAAGAGGCACCTGTCACTGACTCACTTGAAAATAAAACTATTTGAAAGCAATTTGTTTTTCTTTTTTGGATTGAAAAATATTTAGAAATGAAGCTGAATTTTGACCTAGAACTCAAGTTTCAACTGATTTAGACCCAACAATGATAGCTTTACCTTTACGTTTAAAAGAGGTCCGTGACAGACTCATAGAAAAATGACGTGGAACGATAGAATTTGTCGTTTACAGTTCTTCTGTGACGTAACAAGGCTGTTAGCCGGTTAGGAGTTGACGCTTCATTGGTTTCATCATGATTATGATCCTTATCATTAATTATTTCTTTGATAATCTTTTTTAAGGATATTTAATGGTCATTTTGAAGAAAAATTTTATTTTATTTTCCTAAATTGATCCCAACTAGAAAACAAACCAATTCCACATGCATAAAAGGTAAAACTTTTTAAAGTTAAGGAAGGTTAAATATAACCGCTCATTATCTTATACTCCCTCTGTCTTAAAATAAGTGTCATCTTTTTTTAAATATTTTGTCTCAAAATGAGTGTCGTGTTTTTATTTTTAGGCTATTATATCATTATTTTTCACATATTACTCTTATCACTTATGAGGTGCACATGGAGTGTAGATGGAAAAATAAGGGTAATATTGAAAACACATTCAATTATCTTGTAATTCTTAATTTTTTTTAAAAATGGAAACATGACACTCATTTTGAGACGAAGGGAGTAGTATTTAATATATCAATCACCGCTCATTATCATCTAATACATACCGTGTAAATCATTATTGCACTTTAAAGTAAAATAGACATTATACTCTAGTACTTAAATAAGTGTCTTGTTTGTATTACAATTTTGTCGATGTTTGGTTTTCTTGTTTAGAATTTAGTTTCGCACATTTGTTGCGTTGGGTTATGAACTTCTTATGTTGATATTCAGGATGGGCTTGTTTGACAACTTCAACATGTGTCGAGATGGTGTTCAGGTGACACGAGTTGTCTCGATAGAAGAAAATTAAATTTATGATTATTTATGTATCATCAATTATTTTAATTAAATTACACATTTATAAACTTAGACATGGAAACTTAAATAACTTTGAATATAATTCTCCCTTAAAAAAAAAACTTTATATATAATTTTTATTTGGAATCATTATTTGATCCATTTTATTTTTGAGAAAACAATTTTTCCATCAATCAATATATATATAAGTGCATTGAAATAAAAAATACTAAGACCTGAAATAAGTCTTACAAATTTGGATCGGCTTAATAAACCAAACCATTAGATTGTCGAGGAATGTTGTTATAACTTATAAATCAACAAGAGATAATGCTTTCTATACCGAAAAAGATGACTTATAACAATAATACTTCATCAAATATATTTTATGACGAGTCTTGTGTTGAAGTGGTGACTAAAGTTTCACATTATAATATAAGATAAAGATGTTATATATAATGGTGGTAGTAAAAATTTACTAATAATGTTGATATTTTAGTGGTGGAAGTTCAAATTGTTATATGTAATCCAACTTAAAATGTAATATGATATTAAATCATTACAAGTAACTTAATTAACTCAATTTAAAATTTACCATCTAAGCTCATTTGTGTGTTAAAAGGGGCCATTGAAGTTAATATAATCCACGTTGATGAATCATTTGAAGCCACATTAATGTGAACAAAACTAAATCATTAAATGAATAAATATTGAGAGTTATAAGTCAATACTCATCTTCTCTTGCCACAAATGGGCGTTTGTGTATTTTTCCAGTCAATTTTGGTGGGAAAAAATATTAATAATGCCTTATTGGGTATAGTGAATATTACAGTTTGGATCCCATTTATAAACAAATACTTTTTTTTTTATTTTATAAGCAAGTCCTAACTTTTATTCATTCAATCCCCAAATAAAAGTACAAAAAACGCCGTTAATTGAGTCTAATCTAGACACAAGATTGGACCAACCACCCATGAATTGAAACCAAAACTAATATCAAAAGCATCGTTTATACAAGAAATAAGAAAAAGAGGAAGCTCTGGATACGAAGAAACGTCTCCTCCAAGTATGGAAATTGATGTCAAAAAACAAGCTTGTTTCTGCCAAGCTAGATGAACCAGATTGTAGCCGAACACGTGGCGTCCCACAACTTCATGCAGAGTCGGGAGCCACTAAGCCACTAAGCAAAGAGGACCAAGAAACTAGAAAATCAAACCTGGAGCTTGGCAACAATTACAAGCTATAAAGAAAATGCATAAATTCATGCGTAAACATGCTAAAATTTGTGAAATTGCATTAGGAGTTGTCACCTCATCAACCTTAAGAATTCGGAGCATTCTCATAAAATGCATTAGGAGTCCATTCACTTTCTAACTGTTACATAAAATCATTAGAGAGTATATTAATTAAATTGTTCTTTATATAAGAGTTAGCCTCTCAATCATTTTTCTAACTTTTCAATGTGAGCTTTTATATAACTTCTAAACTTTTTATATGTTATGTGTAGTGGCAGAGCCAACAAATGATAGAAGGGTGGACGAAAATGTTGAATCACTAATTCTAATTTTAATTTTGAAAGAAAAAACAATTTGTTACATATGATAATAGTGTTTAGTTAATTTTTGTTGTGTATCGTACTTGAGATTATTACTCACCAAATTATTGATAGTATTTTTTTGGGGTAATTATAAATAGCCTCTATCTACAATGCACTAAAGACAGCTAACTATTTTAAACTATCATAGTTTACACCTAACCTCTATGTACTTACACTTTAACAAAATCAGTTAGTTTTACCGTTAGTTGAGCTAGAAAGACAATTATACCCTCAATAATGATCATTCCTAGAGCCAAACAAGCCCTTAAATTAATTTAAAGAAAAAAAATAAAATAAAAAAGAACCCTCAACCCTAACCTCTCTTTCACAACCCTCTCTCTCTCTCACACACCTCTCTCCCAAATCAGATTCACGGAGGTTGTTGGACGGCTCCAGCGACGGTGATGGAGCATGGTGGCGGCATGATGGAGCACAGCTCCGGCATCGCGAACAGATTGGATGGAGCACGATGGCGTCTTCTCCGGCTCGTGGCGGATTGGAGCGAGGTTCACGGCGGTGGCAGACTGGAGCGGCGTTCACATGGTTCTCGTTTGATCTGCTCAGCGTTCACGACGACAGAGCTCCTCTTTCAGCCACGGTGGTGGACCACGTAAGCACGTACTCGTCGTGCTCCGGCAAGATCAGTGGCAACGGCGACTGGAGAACGACCTTCTCGCTCTCTCATTCACGGTGAGATCAGTGGCGTGCGGCGGCGACTCCATCTCCTCTATCTCCGGCGTCGATCTCGGCCATGAGCATAGACCTGGTCCTTGGAAACCACGGGTCACGGCTCCGGTGAAGACTATACCAGACCAGATCTGGTTCATTTTGAAATTTTTTGAAATTTTGTTGGTTTGTAATGAGATTTGAGTTTAATTTTTGTGATTATTGGTTTGTGATGTTTTGTTCAATTGTTTTTAATTTTTTGTTCTTCAATTTTTTCCCAAATTTGAAATAAAAGATATATTGTTTTTGTTAAATGTTGAATTGGTTGAGGTTGATGTACATTATTGGATTTTTTGTTGTCATTTTTGTATTTTGATTTAAATTTTTGTTTAAGGTTTTAAATTTCACTGGAAAACTCATGAGCTAGTCGGAATCTGCATAATTAGTGCCGGATTCTTCATGAGCTTGCCGAAGTCTGCAAAAAAAATGCCGAAAAACTCATGAGTTTTCCAGAATGTTCATGTGTTCGTTGTTCATTATTTTGATTGAATATGTGATGAAGAATGACATTTTGGGCATTTCAAAAAATTAGAAAGTCACATGCCTATCATATTGATGAAGGAGAATGAATTCCGTTAAATGACAAGTATATAGAGGCTGGGTGGAAACCATGATAGTTTAGGGTATCTAGATATCTTTAGTGCATAGTACATCAGAATTATATGTAATTACTCATATTTTTTTTACTAAATTGAATTTATGTTATTGTGAATTTTTAATGATTTTTTTGTACAAACTAAACTAAATCAAGAATCTAGAAGATTTTAATTCTTCCTACTTGTTTGGGTTGTGCTATGGCCTAATACAAGTTTTTTCTTTTTGAAGTTGAGTTGTGCTAACTTTATAAAAATATACGAACTAAGTACATAAAGAACATAACAAAATCAAATCTAACCAAACTAAGTAAGCAAAACAACTAAAAAAACATAAATCGAACTAGTAAAAAGAAACCATAATGTGGAATCAAATCACTCTCAATAACATGCTCAAAGAAAGAGCTAAGTTTTATTTAACACAAATTGAGGGCACTTGATAAATTTTTCCCCCCAACTTGCCGAGGACTCGGCCTCGTTGCCATTAATGCCGAAGTATGTCAGACTTTCTCTTCTCTTTTCTGAATCAAACCGTAAAACTCGAGACGACCCCACAACCTGATTTTACGACGGAAGCCGCCCACTGCTGCCAGGGACACTAGGCAAGTTGTTACCCAATTCGCCCAGCCCACTAGCACTGCTCGCAGAACCAGATCTCATTGGTCTCGGCTTGCCCATGACGTGTCCTCTCACGGGAGTCACCTCGAACTCTCCCCAGACTGAATTATGTCATAGCCGCAGTCTCACATTCCGGTACCTACGCTTTATGCACCACTTGTTGAACAAAAACCGACACAAGTCAAAGCAATCATCGTCGCTCTAGATACCCTGAGGGTATACCTCTCATACGAGAGACATGTCGCTTTGATTCGAAAGCCCTACCGCCATCCAAGGAGCCGTGACGGCCGCCTTCTCTCTTGAAAGAGAGCGGAAAAAAAAAACCCTCGGTTAGGGTTATTTTGTTATTGTCTGGCCTAATACAATTTTTTATTTTGTTAGCATTGGTTTTTGTAAGAAAAATCCTTATAAATTTGTTTTTAAAATCAATTCTTCAAGAATTTCCTTTCAAAAGTTTTAGAAGATTTTGATTTTAAAAACGAATTTATAAGGATTTTTCTTACAAAAAACCAATCCTTATAAAATAAAAACTTGTATTAGGCCATAGCACAACCCAAACAACTTGGAAGTTGTTACCGCTAGACCAATCATATCTTTCTACTTTATAATAAGTTTTAAGGTATATGTTAGGCGATGACCTTTTATGTCTTATGTCTGGCTCCGCCAATGGTTATGTGCCCACTTCATGATTTTTATGTTCTTTCGATGTGAGACTTAAAATCGTTCTTGATTTTAGATGGAACAAAATATAATACACCACATGCGTGATTTAATAAGTTCGAATGAGACCAATTATTTTCGTCCTATACAATTATTTTCTAAGCGTATATATATGAGTCTATATGTTTAATTTATCTTGTGTATTGACCAGAATATTTTCAGTTATTATTATCTTGCTACGTATGACATGTGAAGTCATCGATGAATTTAGCTATATATGAAGATGAAATTCATTTTGTCTTTAAATTCAATTTTACCCGTAAAGCTAATAGTTTTATCATTTTAGGTTTAAATTCTCTTTTATTCAGATGTTTATCAGGAGAGAAAAGGTATCAAGATATCAACTTTATCAAAATATATTATGTTGTGGAAACAAAACAATTGTATACATTGATACATATTGGGGGTAAAAGTTATGATATTTATAAGGGTTACACATGACATACATACCATTCACTTAAACCAGACGAGTGTCATGAATTTTTTTTCAAATCATATCCACTAAAGTCGAAATGTTATTTATTATTACTCTATTAAATTATATGACAAAATGACTACAATTAATAACCCTATTTTTCTTTAAATTCCAACTAATTATATTATTTGTATCTATTTTTATGGGTGGGCTGATAAGAGAAGATAATGAAACTCATTCTCGTTACCGCTTTATTGGTGGACTGAAGAGAGGTAATAGAGATTTCATAGTAGGCAGAAGAAGATGACTATGGAAAGCCCAAAGAAATGAGACAAGAAGCTCATTGAAAGATATAGATAAATTTGAGAAATTATAAACTATTTTCTGTGTCAGGATTTAAACTTGTAACCTAAATGTCACGGAAGTCGCACCACAAGAAAAAACCTTATTAGTGACGGAAATCAGTGACAGACTGATTTCGTCGCTGATCTGAGACGGA
>JAYMTE010001038.1:0-14662 GCA_036897545.1 Pelargonium fulgidum
AAGTTAAAAAAAAAAGTTGGACGGAATCAAATTTTGAAAATTCGAGATAGTAAAAAGTTACAAAAAATTCGGGAGGATAGTAAACTATAAAAGATATCAACTATAGGATAGTAAACTGTAATTTTCCCTTATTAAAATTAGCCCTAAAACAGGAGACTTGACTCTGATCAGGCTAAAAACAAAAGCGTGCAAGTCCAAAGAACTGGGTTTTAGCTCTAATTCTCAGAATTTCACAAAGCTTCTTGCCTCTATTCCTCCTCCTCCTCCTTCACAATCTGAGCAGTCCGGGGATGCCCCCCATCTCCTCGTTACAGAAAGCTCTCAGCTTGAACCTCTCTTCACTCCGATACAAGTTTCCAACTCGCCCCCTTCGCTGTTACTTCTCTGTAGCTTCAAGCGAAAATCCCCAAAACGATGACGATTCTAAACCCCCAATTGCAGAACATCTCTTCGAATCAACCTCCAAAATGGGTTCCTACCAGTCTGGAGATTACTCATTTTCTTCGCTTATTGATCACTTGGCCAAAGCTGGAGACATGAGCTCGGTGGAGAAGGTTTTGGATCGAATGCGGCGTGAGCGCAGAGTCTTTGTTGAACATAATTTCATCCTCGTATTTAAGGCGTATGGTCGAGCCCATTTACCTGAGAAAGCTGTGGAATTGTTTGGTCGAATGGTCGATGAATTTCAGTGTAAGCGAACTGTCAAGTCTTTTAATTCGGTTCTCAATGTTGTGATTCAAGAGGGTCTCTATTCTCGCGCTTTGGATTTTTATAGCTCTGTTGTTGGTTCTAAGAATGTGAGTGTTTCACCAAATGTGCTCACTTTCAATTTGATCATTAAGGCCATGTGTAAGTTGGGGTGTGTGGACAGAGCAGTCGAGGTGTTCAATGAAATGCCGCAACGGGGATGTCAACCCGATGTGTACACATATTCGACTTTGATGGATGGGTTGTGTAAGGAGAATAGGATTGATGAAGCTGTGTATTTGTTGGATGTGATGCAGATGGAGGGGTGCTTGCCGAATTCGGCAACTTTCAATGCGTTGATTAATGGGGTTTGCAGGAAGGGCGATTTGGCTCGTGCGTCTAAGCTTGTGGATAATATGTTTCTTAAAGGGTGTGCTCCGAATGAAGTCACTTATAACATGCTTATTCATGGATTGTGTCTTAAGGGGAAGCTGGACAAGGCAGTTGATCTTTTGGATCAGATGGTATCAAGTAAATGTGTGCCTAATGATATCACCTATGGAACAATCATTAATGGGCTTGTTAAACAAGGAAGAACTGTTGATGGCATTCACGTTTTGAAGTCTATGGAGGAAAGAGGGCGTTGCGCGAATGACTACATTTATTCAGCCCTTCTAAGTGGCTTATTTAAGGAGGGAAAGCCTGAAGAGGCAATGAGATTGTGGAAGGAGATAATAGAAAAAGGACACAAACCGAATACTGTTGTATATAGTGCTCTTATAGATGGACTTTGTCGGGGAGGGAGAGTGGATGAAGCTGAAGATATTCTTTCTGAGATGGTGGATAAGGGTTACATTCCTAATGATTTCACTTATAGCTCATTGATTAGGGGTTTTTTTAAGACAGGTAAAGCTCATAAAGCTGTTCTTATGTGGAAAGAAATAGAAATTAAGAATTGTAAGCCTAATGTGGTTTTCTACAGTACACTAATTGATGGCTTATGTGAGGATGGGATGCTTCCAGAGGCTAAGATGGTGTGGGTGCACATGTTGGTCAGAGGACTAAAACCAGATGTTGTGGCCTACACTTCAATGATTCATGGTCTCTGCAATGCCGGCTTGGTAGAAGAGGGTTTAAAACTTTTCAATGAGATGCTTTGTCAGGAACCTGCATCTCAACCAGATTTAATAACTTATAATATACTTTTCACTGCTTTATGCCAGCAGGGCAACATCGCTCGTGCCATAGATCTTCTAAATAGCATGTTGGATTCAGGTTGTGATCCTGATTCTCATACTTGCAACATTTTCTTGAGAACTTTGAGAGAGAATTTGGACCCTCCTCAAGATGGGAGGCTCTTTCTAGATGAACTTGTTGTTCGGCTGTCCAAGCGACATCGAATTGCAGCTGCTACCAAAGTTATAGAAGTGATGCTGCGACACTTTTTACCACCAAAAGCTTCTACATGGCAAAGGGTCGTTCAAGATGTTTGCAAACGTAAGAAGATTCAGGCAGCTATTGATAAGTGTTGGAGCAACCTGTTCTGCTGATCTCATGATGAGATTCTATTTCATGGCATCATCATTTTAAGTGATATTATCAATGTTTGGTTACTTGCTACCCAAAATTTAAAGTCAAACCATTAACATCTCTGAGTTAATTCTTATTAACATATGTGGCATAATTTAAAGCTATTACTGTAGATGTTGTCCATGTAATTGTTAAATTCCATGAGCAAGGTTCATTTTTTCTTATTTTCAGTATTCCATGAGCACTAGATTCTTCTGTTGCATACAAGCACTTTGTTATACAAACTACGGGGACATTTTTCTGACTTAATGTAGTTTGCAATGAGTCTGGAAATTGAAAATACTCTGATAATGTGAGTCAAGAGTCAAGACATAAATTGTATGATAGAATTCTTTTTTTCTTCCTCAGTTTGAAGCCTTGTGTGGGTCTCTGCATAGATTAGTGATATATCTTACTTGTAAATGTACAATAAAAATAAAAAAAACAAAAACACTCTTCCTATATTATTGAGTTTCTCTTGATTCTTCAAAGAGTTACTCAAGATGGATGATATTTATATGCAGAAGCATAAGTTTTCCAGAGCTGAGAAACCACCTTTCTTGGTATAATAGATATGGGCTGAACCTGTACAAGTCAGAAATCTAGGAGTTTTAGCTGCAGGTAATTTCTCAGTTGGAAAGTATTTTTTTAAATAAATCATATGAAGTATCATGATGTCTAGTTTCCTATTGCCATCATTAAGATGCTTGTCATATTTGGTGTTGGTTTTGGTAGTGATTCTCCTTCCATTAATGCTACAAGGTGGCTGTGATGTATTATGCTTTTCCAGGGGGCCTACCAGAAGAACAGTGGACATCCCCTTGACATCACCGAGAGCAACCAGGTTCTTGGCCCATTTCATCTCCACACTCAGCAATGCAGTATCATAAGCTGTATTAGGGTGTATATCTCTGTGTGTCTGCATCATAGAAAGAGCCATTAAGCGCTAGATTGGGGGTTATCGTAGACAATCCTAATGGTACATCTCTTGGTGTGTTCTTAGTGTTGCAATAGTGTTGAAGTCACCATGTGCCAAGTAAACAGTGCAGCTGCTTGAAAGATCCCTTTGTAACCATGGTGCATAAAGGGTGTCAAATTGAATGTATTAGCATGATGTGAGCAAAGCCCACAACTATGATATTGAATATTGATGGCAGATGTGGTCCAATTGAAGTTAAAAGTTTTCCTCTTGCTGAGCATTGCCGCTGCTGCGTCCAAAAGATCATAACTCTCTTGGATTTATGTGAATGCGCAAGGAGTTAAGAGTAGCAGTCCAAAAGTGAAGGGAAGCAAGAAATCCAGTTGTTATGATTGCTGCAAAGTCACCCGACTCTGTTATCAGGTAAGCAATTGATCCACCAGCAACTGGGAATTCTACTGCAAATTCTATATAACCAGTAGCAACATAGCTGAAAAGCCGGAAGCAACATAGGACTTGAGCATGATCATGAGCTTTTTGCCTGTCCAGCCAAAATTCAACCAGATGAGACCCATCGAGAAATCTTGTTCACCTAGCTTGGTCTGTGAGCATCAATACCTGATTTGATTATCATGGAGTTCATGATGCTGCTGCTGATAGATGGTACAATAATGAAGAAATGCTGATAGATTATTGGATGATGTTATGAAGCTTCAGTGTACTGATTAGTGAATATAATTCTCATAGGAGTGTCTGTCCATCAATATAATCCATTGATTGGTTTAACTAAAGATTGAGACCATGGCTTTGTAGTAGACTTGATTTTGAGAAGATTCATACAAAATAGGAGCCAAGGGCCATGTCCTTGTTCGAATGTGAAGATTGCAGATGAGATACTGAGCTTGATGCTGATCATTATGGAGCTCAAGTTGTAACCATAACCAATTAAGTGAAGCTTTGATTGAATTAGGCCTACAACTCCTAGCCCTATTGTCCTTCTTGTTTGTGGGAAACTCTTTAAAAGATCTGTAATTTCTCTTCGGAGGAAATATCTCAAGCCTTGGAATGCGAAAATGTTGAATTTCAAAAATTGGACTATAGATAATGGTTTAAGATTCCACTTCTAATATATCAAATTTGTTAATAAGATTTTACTTGCACCATCACTTTTTTTATTTCATTAATGTGCTCGATAAATGCACAATCATAGACTTTTTTTTATAATTAGCACTCACTTCCACACGCAAGTATTTTTCTTCCACACGTCAGCCGCTGCATGCATTTCTAGATGCATACAGGCCGGAGATTATAGGAAGAGTCACATAAACAACATAAACATACTACTTTCCAACAAACACTCAATAGGGAAAGTGATAGATTTCACTTAGTCCCTCAAGATCTTAGGTTCGAGTCTCAGTGTTTGTTCATTTGCTGATAAAAAAAATCTTCTGCATGTTTGCATACTTGGAGTATACTAACAAGTCTTAACATGTATCCTGCCAACCAGCTTTATTGAAACAAATGAAAAGAGCTCCAGTATAGAAAACCAAATCATTGGCTTCCTGCTCTAATCATGCAAGTGTCATCTTTGGGCACAGGTGAAACTTGAACTGCCTAACAATAAAAAAATTTAGAACTACAAAGATTTTAAAAACTTCTGCACTGTTTTGGCCATGAAGTAGTACTTATTATTTCCTGTCAACCATCTTCAACCACTTGTTATGGTTTTTTCTCTAGCTAGTAGATGTTCATCAATGCAAAGCACAGACAGTATATAATATTTATCTTGAAAAAAAAAAAACAACATGAAAACAAAGTAAACTCTGTCCCTCCCATCCATTTGAAAGCATTAGTGAAATTGTGGAGGAACACAACTTTTAACAAGCATCACTTGTTACTGATTAAGTCCCTTAATTAACTAGTTGCCTTCTCTGAGTCGGTGGTCAGCCATTCTTGTACTGCCATCAGGTCTGGAAGGACAATAGCACCAGACTTTCTCCATTCCTCAGCATCACGAGTCTTAAATCTATCCAACAGCACTGCGTGCATGCCTAAACATTTTGCGGGCACATAGTCTTTACGCATGCTGTCACCAATGTGCAAAGTTTCTTCCGGGGAAACATTGCCACCTTTCTGAAGTGCAATCTCATAAATCCTGGGATCTGGTTTTTCTACACCTTCAAGACCAGAAAAGACACCAAAGTCCCATTCAGATCCCTGGAATAACAAACATGATTCAAACATAAATATTTTTGGTGCTAGGTATGTATACATATGTGAGCATGAATTGCTGTTTTGACCAAGAGAAAGTACATCGATTCATGCACTGATGCATGGAAAATTCTCGTGACTTGTGTGTTTGAGCTAGCAGTTGTGTTCTGGTCAAAATTCTCAAGATATGCACACCACAATGTGTGTGAGAGAGATTATACATTCATTTTCATTGATGATGAGTACAAACTCATCACTTGGTAGATTTCCATACCTAGGCTAAATTCAAAAAAAGGTGTAATTTTAATATGGATGAAGTAACACTAACTAGGATTAGGATGTGAGATGCAAAAGATAGCATTCAGAAGTTTAAATGTCTACCTGGTTCAAACCCATGGCTGGTAGAATTACATCCTGATAGCGATACTCAGCATTGCTAACAATCCCAACTTGAAGACCCTGTTCTCGTACCCATCTCAGGAATGGCTTTGAATCTTGGAAGATGCTATAAGGAGCAGATGAACCAAACGAAGCATATATCCGTCTAAACACACTCTCAAATGTCTCCTCATCATAATCATATCCAGCCTGTTAGTAAAATAAGAAATCTATATCACATTTGAAGATAAGTTGAATACAATGTTTGGCATTTTAGTAAGTAGCTTAATGATTATTTTCTCAAATAAGGAGGAGAATACCATTCATCAATGTAAACAGTCACTTATCACAAGCCTCACAAAAATAGTGGATGTGATTTGACACCATAACATGAAATGAAACATTAGCAACAATATCATAATTCACAAGTCATGCATCGACCTAGTTGCCGATCATTCCCCTTACTTACCCTTTTGAATGAATTTCTTACACAAGTTTTCCACCACACAATGTTCGGCATCTTTGCCGCATGCCCAAAGCATGGATATTTTTTTGTCATCTCTGTATATGCCAGTTTAAAGCCCTCATGAACACGTTTGTAGTCAGGGCATGGCAGCCCAACAGCTTTCGCTGCCATACAATAGTAATCACCAAGCTCCCCTTTGTAAGCTATGAGCGTACCAGTAACATCCACAGTGACACATCGTAATTTTGACAACAATGACATTTGTAGTAACAGTGGAGTAGCAGTATGTCAGTTCACGTAACTCAAAAATGGTTGAACTGAATATTTCAGTATATGTCTTAATAATATATAGGATCCTCAATCCACCAAAATTAACCAGCCACTTTAGCAGTTCCCAATATCCCTGCATGTAGAACTATAGTTAAAATCATACAACAAACTGTAAAATGACTTGGAATAAATCATAGGCTTTAGTGGATTTTTCTATGTCGAACTTGTTTGAACATAACCTCTCACCCTTTACTCCTGGAACCCCTAGGCTCATGAGCCCCAAACTAAGATAAACACTAAACACACTTCTTATTTATCAACAATGTTCTTGTTGGCTCTTTTACTATGAGCGGTGTCAGTATGCCAGCCTTTATAAGCTAGTCTCAATGATTTCCAACTGAAAAGGTAGAAAAGATAAATATGGGCTGAAGAAAATAGCTTTGCCTTTCAATATTCTTTTCTCTCTATATTAGTCTATCTCCATTGCTGGTAAATTTAAATTATTTTCACATTTACAAAATTTTACCTAACTCAAGCTCTAACAAGTTTGATTTTATAGGTGTTTGATCGTAAATTTCTAGATTGGATTATGTTTTCGCAACTAATCAGACTCGGGCGGCTCTAGCTAATAGCAGGCTTTGCTTCAGTACACATCCAAAAATAATAAATCCATCAATGCAGGGTATACAAAAACTTACTAAATTTTTCAAGGATTTTTCGCATGCATAAGAATAATACCTAATATAAAATTGAGATAAAAAAAAATATCTAACTCGTTTCAACAACCTCATCAAAATTCTGACTGTCCCAGGTAGGGTTAACAAGAACAGTGGGAAAGCATAAAGATAGAGAGACATGTCTCTCTCAAATATGAGATTGAATAACAAAATGACGAACTAAAAGCATTAAAAAAAAAGGTATTTGTGTTTGAAAGTTATGGGTTAAGCATATTATATATTGGATCTTATGATGTGTACCTCAAATGATTTCTTCTCTTAGCATGTTATTGCTGGAAGAGAAAACTCGCCTCTTTCATTTTATAAATGTACTTTTATTCAAGGAACACATCATGCTTCTTTCTAGGTTTATAATCTATTCTAATGCTACCCTTAACCCTATTGATGATATCAAATCACATTGTTTGGCAGCATCATATATATATGTGAAGTTTAGAGAAAATGATTCATATTTTTCACTATTTTTGCATCTCAGTTCTGGTTCGTCCTATCATTCCTCATAAAGGTTCTTTCCAAAGAGCCTATCCGTCCTTGCAAAACAAATAAGGGGGAAAGAAGAACCCATGATTTTGCATTTGAATAAGTGGTTTTAGAACACAGGATTTGAGTTTTAGCGCCTCAGAAGAAAATGTTCAGGAGAAAAAGAGATTAAGCAGGGAAAATAGTAAGGCTCCTACACATTGAAAATCTTGTGAATGATGGTACCAAATAATTGAATATCCTGTAATCATCACAGATTTTTGTGCCCTGACTTAGATTTTACCAAAAATGGAAAAACCTTTGCTAAAAGAGAAATGAAGTTAAATCGTATATCTAAAACCCTTGCCTTAAATCCAGAAATCCAAACATGACATTGTAGAACCCTGGAAATGCATGTCAAATCCTTAAACGAACTGCTAAAAGCTAAACAAATTTCACAATGAAATGATGCTCCAAATTAACAATCAACAAATACACTCAAGCTCAAAGAGTAAGTGAATTCCAATTGAAAAAAAAGTAAAAAGAGATTTGAGATCAAAGAGAGAAGAGAGAGATAAATGCAGGTCGAAAGATACTAGAAAAACAAGATTCAGGTAAACATCAAAATAATAGAACAGAAAAAGGTGGAGACTTTATAATAAATAAATAAACAAAAGGGGAAATGGAATCATACCCAGAATTTGGAACAGAGTTTTGATGATAGCTAAGCAAGCTGCTCAGTGCTCGCCCACACAAATCGATTGATATTACACACTAACAAGCTGGGCAAAATATTCAGTAAGACTTTCGCTAACCCAAGATTAGTAAATTTGTAGTCTTTTATTTTCTTCTTTACCAAGCATGGACTGGAATTTAAGTTTTCCATAAATAAAAGAATGAAATTGCATTAGAGTCCCCTAGATGGGGGCGTAATAAAAATGTTAGGTTAGCTGTTTGGTTTAGGAATTAGGAGGGTGCAAAAATAAATATAGAAAAACAGAAGGGGCTGGTAGCAATTATGGAAAAGAGGGAAAAACCATGGACAGTGTCATAGTTTATAGCCTCTGGTATTTAGTATTACAAAATTCCAATAAATATGGTACATGTAGATGTAGCCTCTAGATTTGTCACCCAAAACCATGACATCGATTGCAGTGCAACACGTGTTGTTATGTATCACACCAAAAACCAACTCAACTAGGAGTAGGATGGTGTGCTAATATAGGCTCTGTTTATCAAAAGAAAAGTAGTAGTCATAGCAGGATAAGGATCCATCATGTCTAGTTCAAGATTCACCAAGGAAAAAGAGTACAATTACTAGTTCCCAGTGAAACTCATGTACATTCAAAATACAGTTCACTTAGGTCTCAGCGGCGGGTTGGGTCACGCCATACTTGACAAACAACTTGCTAAGGGTATCCGGCGAGCAGACCTGGTACTTCAC
This sequence comes from Pelargonium fulgidum, assembly GCA_036897545.1. Classification (NCBI taxonomy): domain Eukaryota; kingdom Viridiplantae; phylum Streptophyta; class Magnoliopsida; order Geraniales; family Geraniaceae; genus Pelargonium; species Pelargonium fulgidum. The sequence goes on from JAYMTE010001038.1 coordinate 9,141, forward strand.
CTTTCCGGAAGGCAACACAAAGACCTCAGCCAATTCAAGCTTATCAGAAGTTAGACTTGTGCTGTCCATTGTCTTGCTGAGCACCTTGAGCGCAAGCTCAACCGCTTCCTCTCTTGTGATTTCATCCTTGTAGTCCTGCTTCAGCATCGACTGTGCTGCCTGGTTGTTTGCTCCAATTGCTGCTGCCTTCCACCCGCCGTAGTTTCCACTGGGATCACTCATATAAAGCTGGAAACCGTAATTTTTGTCCCACCCTGCAAACAGAAACGAAACACCAAATGGGCGAAGCCCACCGAACTGTGTGTAGCCTTGTTTGGTGTCACAAAGTGATTGGACAAGCTGCTCCACGGGCATTGGCTCCTGGTATGCAAAAGTATAGCGTTGGGCTTGGACCCGGGCAGTGTTGATAAGAATGTTGGCATCAGACATTATCCCAGCCACAGCACATGCTAAATGGTCATCAATCTTGTACATCTTTTCAGTTGATGTTGAAGTTTGGAGGAGTTTGGAAGTAACCTTCTTTTCACCAACTAAGACTACCCCATCTTTTGACAGTATTCCAATAGCTGTTCCAGCGTTCCCAATGGCCTCCATTGCATACTCAACTTGGTAGAGACGACCTTCAGGGGAGAAGATAGTTGTTCGGCTATCATACCTTCGAGACATTTTATATCAGACTGAATTTAAAAATAAAAATAAAAAGAGAGAAAGGAGTTAGATGAGTTGAGAGAGCATAAAATAAAATGAAATCTAGATAACTGCTAATATTTGAAGTCTTATACTCACTTCATTCCACAATAAGTGTCCACTTTGTCAAGTTTGTAAGAAATTACAGTTGAATTTTCCCCCTTATGTCCCATCTGCTCATGATGTAAGGGCTTCTAACTAATATATTTTGAGAATATTATTGGTAATTCATGCATAACTAACCAAAAAATGAAAGTTAGACTCATTTTAAGACAAAAATCTTAAAGAAAGCAGGCAATCATTTTTGGACAAAAATCTTAAAGAAAGTGAACACTCATTTTGGAACGTAGTACAAAATTACATCATAGATGGCAAATACAGTTCCAGTCAAAAGAGAAACAGCCAAATAACGCTACTTCAAAAAACAAAACCCTGGTACAAAGTAAAATCAATCTCAATTACTAAAATTATGAAAACTGCAAAAGATTCAAACTGTGGCTGCTGAAAATTGTTCCAACCACCAAACTCAATCTTCTCAGTAAAAACCCAATATCAGTTTGTTATTATGATACAGATAATGTAGATTTTTACTGGAAGATAGAATGCAGCGGGTGCGTTATTACTAAAATATGTTAAGAATTCTCGCGCACAAAGCAATTCACATAACTAAAAAAAATTGGTTTGATCACTGCTCAATATGTGTGGAGGGGAGGGGGAGATACGACCCCAAGTTTTCTCAATGATCAGTGAAATGATAATATATATGAGCAAGATGTAATCTGGATCCAACAGGGATCGTAAGGACCCATCAAAGCTGAATAAACGATATACTGATAAGCTGAAGTGCCCTTCCTTTCCTTCAGAAAACAAAAGCCGTATAAAAGAATAAACTAGACCATCCTCTTTCCTCAACAGAACACACAGTAGAGAGTAACTGCATAATTTGCTCAGAAAACATTCAGGAAAAAACTTTGTGCTCCCCAGCTGGTATCCTCTTCTCTTCCATCCGATCTAATGTTATCTCATCCGTAACGCCAAGTATTATCATGTCATTCCTAGCTACTTCTGTCCATTTTAACTCAGGCCTAACTCAAACACTTTTAGTTTCCAGTTTCTACTAACTTAATTCTCACATTTTCTCACGAGATCACCAATATCCCTACACTGAAAAACATCCAAACCACATTCACAAATCCTATTTTAACACACTCTAAAATTCTCTATTTTGTAAATATAGATCCAGGGTACCTAAAAATAAAAAAAAAATTCATTATCTTCTAACATAACTGAACCACTACACATTCCATATTCTTGCTAAAACTAAACTCCCAATAATCAGTTTTGTTTTCTACAATTCTAAACCCCTTTGATAATATAAAAAATCTCTTAGTCTAGCTAATTTGACATTAAAACTCTCAAAAGTACTTTCATCAACTAAGAAAATGCCATGTACAAACAAAATATCATTGACCTCTCTGGTTTTAAATTTTTAAATCAAACTGAAGCTTAAAAGGAAATTAGCAATCTCCATCCTCCTACCTTCTCCAACATCGAGCATACCATTGCAGTACTTTCTTTCTATTCACTTAAATAAAGAAAGAGAAGGATTAATGGAATGTATTCAATTTACAAAAACATTCCATGATATATTAACTCTGAAATTCCTACTAACCAAGCAAATTCCAACCCTTGCAATGTTAAAATTACAATAAACATGAAGCAAAACACATTTCGAAGGCTACAGCTCTACACATACCAACAATCCATGACTACCTACTCAAAGCACCCAAAGCGCTTCTGATAGAAAACTAAGCCATACAGCACCAAAAAGCTACTCGAAACAAACATGTATCATAGAACTGAGAACAATATCTACAAAGAAATTGTTGAACAAGATTAACATATTTGAATACGCTAAAACAAAGAGAAGTGACCTGATCGGTGATCGGTGATCGGAGATCGGAGATGTTAGAGAAGAACGTTTTCCTTGGGAGCAAGAAATCTAACAGGTACGGACCTTGTATCTTTCTCTATATAGTCCAAGTCCAAGTCCAAGTCCAAGCCCTCCGATTAAGTTTTTGTTTTTTTACAAATCCACAGATAATTGGGCTGGACTGGTCCATGGTATTTGGGCTTATTAAGTGGGCTAGTCTATGGTCTATGTGACTTGACCAAGAAAACCTTACGAATGTAAACAGGCCCAAATTGAAAGTGGCTCTCTTTTCACTTTAATACTCAAATGAGTTGATGTTTCAAATCAATTTGTCCTCTAATTTTTTTTTCAAAATAATTTAGAATAGTACATGAACTTTTATATTTTGACTCAATTTAGTTCATTTAATTTTCTTTGACGTAAAATAGTACACAAAATTTTTAAATATTGATTCAATTTAATACAAAAACTTTCAAATATTGATCAATTTAAGTTATGAACTTTTGATATAATTAGCTTCAAAGGCAATGACTATTTCGGTTCAATATTTGAAAATTCATGAACTATCCTATAAAAAAAAAGTCTATGGATCAAATTGGATCAAAACACAAAAGTTCATAAACTATTTTATGTTATGAAAAAATTAGGGATCAAACTGAATTGAAACACGATTTATTTTTAAAAAGAAAATAGGGTCTTTAACCAAAAAAATAATGTGAAAAAAAGAAGAAGAAAATCTAGTAAAATTGGTCATATTATAAAGAAGATAAACAAGGCTTTCTAATATTCAAAATATATAGCATATCATTAATCAGTTCAAATTTATATTACTGCTATTATAAGTTTATAACATCAATTGATGACTTTTAATCATGTGATTGTGGAAATAATGTTGGCCATGTATATGTAATTACTTATTCAAGTGAAACAACTTCTTTTCCTTTTCTTTTCTTTTTTGAACAAAAACATGTGATAAAAGTGAAATTTGATTTATTCGTAAACAAAGGTCCAAGCACAAACAAACAAACAATCAAACTTTTCTCATATGTGGACCACCAATCCATCAATAAAATGACCCAACGATACAAAAGCTGACCCATTCTCCACAACAGCCATCCTAGCCGTCTCTTTCATCTTCTTCACCTTTGTCCTCACTTCATTGTCCCCACTCATTACACTTCTAATCCCTCTCTCCACCTCCTCCGCCCTCACCGATTCACTTCCATCCCTGTAATCCAACCGAATCTCCACCGCCAACCCTAACTCCTTCACCATCTCAAATGCATTCAATTGCTGCTCTGCGTATATTGGCCACGTCGCTATTGGCACCCTGTACCACAAGCTCTCCAATATCGAGTTCCACCCGCAGTGGGACACGAACCCTCCTATTGCTTTGTGGGCTAAGATCGTTACCTACAGAGACAAATTCAATATATTTACTTGGTGGGGACAAAACTATAATGACTATTGAAAAAAAATGTTTCATACTAATAGGTATATAATAAAATTTTAACGTTATAGTGGGAGTAAATTATCAAACAAAATAAATTTTCTAAAAATCAAAAGGTTGGTGGGGGCAACTGCCCCCACACCTCTTCCTAAATCCGTTTTTGGTCACCTGAGGGGCCATCCCGCACACAATTCCGATCTCAGCCGTCCGATCTAAAAATCCATCTGGTAAGATCTCCGCCACGTTCGCATAGTCTCCGGGAAGGGCCACTTTGCCCTTGGGCGGCTCCCGAACCGACCATAAGAACCGGAACCCGGCCCGTTCAATCCCGTGGGCTATTTCTTTTACTTGGCCAGCGCAAAGACTCCCCTGGCTGCCAAAGCACAAGAACACCACAGACTCCGCCGGCTGGTTGTCGAGCCATTTCATGATCGTGTCATTTTGTGCCCGGTCCGGGTGCCACTGGGCCGGGCCTTTCAGGTCGATGACCGGTCCAATAGGGTAAACCGGAGGAGTGTCCGGGTTTCGTAGCGAGTCGAGAGCAAACGGTTCCAGTTCTTGGAACGTATTTATGACAATACCCTTGGTCTCTCTAAACCTCCGGCCATGGCTCAACAGCCAGGTGTAGCCGTCGAGGTTTCTCTTGAGCACCGACGTCGGGAGAATCGTCGGAGGCACCAGGTTGGCGAAACAAGGGATTGACAACTCGGCTTCCGAGTCGCACAAATCGGTGGCGATTTCGGCATCCAAGACCGGCATGTGAAGCAAGAAGCCGAGAAAAGTCGCCGGAGAAGCAAAATAGAGGTAGCAAGGGATGTTAAGATCGTCGGCGACGTCTATCATCGGAGTAGTGAACATGTCGATGAAGAAACCGACGAGTGGGACCGAGTCGGCGGACATGAGATCGGTGAGCGCATGCTTTACGTGGAGCTTATGTTTCTCGATGTAGAGCGACAAGAAGGCTACGGACAACTGGTACTGATCGGGTGTGGGCCGGTCCACGGTAGGGAGGTGGAGGAATTCGATGTTGCCGTCGTCGCTAGCCAAGGCGGCGCGTGAGTCGGTGTAGGTGGTGACGGTGGGCCTCTCGGGCACGGTGATGATCAAGATGGTGGCTTTGAATCGACGGTCGCGATTAACCAAGAATTGCGCGAACTCGACGGTTGGTACGAGGTTTCCGATGCCGGGTGTACTGACGAACACGACCTGGTACTTGATCTCCATAGGATCTTGAATGTTGGTGTTGTTGGTTGCTATGTTGTAGCGGTACGGCTAAGGCCGAATCATGGCTCTTTATATTGTTAAAATGTCTCATCTTATTAATAAAACATGTCTTATGTCATACGTCATATGATATGTTCCTAAGAAATGTCAAATTATTTATTGGGAAAGGACTAATACATGTGTTGTTGGTGCATGTGTAGTGCATGTGTATCTGAAATAAATCTGAAC
>JAYMTE010001039.1:0-14658 GCA_036897545.1 Pelargonium fulgidum
GAGTCCATAAAGACCAACACAGCCCCCCTCGGGCCTCTCGTCTTGCCATTTTCCGAGCAAATACTCTACGGACTATCCGTGATCCGTAAGAGGGTAAAAAAAAGCAGGACTTACACGCCGAATTTCAAGAAAGCTTTTAAGCATTTTTGCGTCCACGCAGGAGGTAAGGCCATAATCGAGGCCGTGAAGGAGAAACTAGGACTCAGCGAAGAGGACATGGAGGCCTCGAAAATGACTTTGTACAAGTTTGGGAACACCTCATCGTCCTCAGTGTGGTATTCTTTGTGCTACACCGAGGCGAAGGAGAGGGTGAAAAAGGGTGACACGGTCTGGCAGATCGCATTTGGGAGCGGGTTCAAGTGTGGAAGTGTGGTGTGGAAATGTCTTTCCGATGTGAGACCTAAAACTAACAATGCGTGGGGGGATATGATCCATTCGTATCCAGTGGAAACTTCGGAAAAGCTTATTTGAAATGATGACCAAAAGGTTTATTAAGTAATGTAGTTGCCTATAGACAACTTATTTCCGCTTTTGTTGAATGTAAGTTTCACAAATGTAGGTATGAATATAAGTTTGACACTTATTTTGGCACAAGGAATTTTTTTTTTCTAAGATTCCTATTTCTAATGCCTTCTTAAACATAAACATAAAAACAATATATATATTAAGTCATGTATAATTGTTGTAGTAATCACAAAAGTAACAAAAGATAGTTATGAATAGTTAGTGAGAGTCTGGTTTTCTTATGCTAGACGCTCTACGAATAGGGTTGCTTACGAGCTTCTCGGCTTTCAAATTCTATGTCAGAGAGTATAGAGTTTTCGGTTAGTTCTATTCCGAATTCGATTAGTGCATGTATTTTGCTTGATATAGAATAAAAGTTGTGGTTATGTTTTAAAAAAAAAAAGTGACAAAAGATAGTTATGAATTCAGTAAAGACATGCCAGATTTATTAGGAATTTTATTTTTCACTTTTCTGATTACAATCTTATGAATAGTTCATTCTTTTTGTTAAACTTAATCACAACCTCAAAACTTAAATTAATAGGTGGATGGTCCAACGTGTGTCAAAAGACGATATACTTCACATTCTTTTAATGTGAGATTCATTAACATTTATCCTCACATGCAGAATGGATAACACAACGGATCCTCCATGTAGACAGGGAGACAACAAAGATGGGTCATAGGTCCAAACCAAACCATACTTTAATATCATGTTAAACTTAACTCTAACTCAAAAGCTTAATAGGTGGATGACCCAGCATGTCTATCAAAATACAACAAACTTTACATTATTTTAATATGAGATACATTAACACTTCCCCTCATGTGCATCCAGATAACACAACGGACCATGCACGTGGACCAAGAAGGGAGACAACAAATATGGGCCACTAGGCCCAAACCAAACCAAACGAACCAAATCAGACTTTGTTACTATGTTAAACTTGACTTCAATAATAAAGAAAAAAACTTAAAGTAATAAGTGAATGACCCAACAAGTATTTTTACATTCTTTCAATGTGAGATATCTTTTAACTCTTTTACACTTTACATACAATCTCTTATAAGTACATGATTTTCTCTCTCTTTAATTATGTTTAGAAGTACTCTTTAGAGAAAATTATACAATCTCTTATAAGTACATGATTTTCTCTCTCTCTTTAATTATGTTTAGAAGTACTCTTTAGAGAAAATTATTTTCTTGCTAAAATTAGTTTTTCCACAAAGTAAAAAGGTTGCTTAAGTTGGAGACAAGAATTGAAAAAGAAAAAAAGGGGGAGACATAGATAATATGCTTCAATCAATTCTCAATACATGCTTTAATATGTTTTTATTCATGGGACCCTATCTCTTTTCTTGTTGTATGTCTTACATGGAAATCAAAAACACAAGTCTCTTTTCTTGAGGTGTGATCCCAATTGGGTCTGTTTTGACAACATTGGCAAGTAATTATTTTTAAGTTCTTATGATTTCATGTGATTCTCTGTTCAATCTTGTAAACCTAATTTTTCATGCCATTAATTGAACCTCATTGATTTGGGAAATTTATGTACTTGTTTTCTTATGATGATGTACTTGGTGCTTGTTTCAGTTGCTTCAGCTTGTGTTAAGTGGTGTCAAAAGAGAAAAGGCTTAAACTTTATGTTTCCTATGAAAGATTGATTGGTGTTGCTACGTTGAAGTGGGTAATTGTCCCACGTCGGATAAAATATGAGATGAAGAGACTACATATTAAAATGATGTAAGTGAAATTAATAAGATTGAATTTTTAATAGTAAAAGTCCAAGTCAAGTCCATTTATGAAATATCACGTGGTATCAGAGTTAGTTTTTATCCAAGCCTTGGCTGAAAAGTGGCATGTGTGTTGAAGAGATATACATACACTTGAGGAGGAATGTCAATTTAAAAGTCTCCGATTGTGCACGTGTTGAGCTCACCGATAAAGGAAAAATGTGAGACTCGCATGTGAAGGAGAGTGTTGAAGTGAGCAATTGTCCCACATAAGAGGTTACATATAATGATTCACGTGAAAACCTACTAATAAAGTTGAACTTTTAATAGTGAAGCCCAAGCCATTGTGTCTACGTATTTACAAAATTTCACATCTACTATGCCAGTTTAACCTGATATCAAATCTGGTTTGGTTAGTGTCGACTGCCTTTTTTGTTGTCTCTCTTGGTTCATGTGTTAATATATATTACTCCACCTATCAATTTATGTTTTGGTGTTGGAGTCGAGTTTAATATGGTATATGAACCATTTATGTTGTCTATCTTATGGTCTTCGACCCGTTTGCAGATTGACATGTTTCTAGCGATCCATATATATAGTAGAAGATAAATACTTGCACAACTACACGGGAGGGGATTGCCGTTTATAAATGTATCCGATTTTACATGTGTCGGGTCCATTGATAGTGGTCCAATACACATTTTAATAGTGCAAGCACATGAAGTGCAACTTAATTATGAAATTTAACATTTTTATGGGGAGTTTGGGGGTTTTTTGTGATTGAACCCATTATTAATATCTGTAATTAATGCCCATTAATTTTAATTAGTCACCGATGCACACACATTAAACTCAGTGATTTGCAAAAAATGAACTGGGTTTGCTTTATTTTTCAAGAATTGAGAGCTATTTAGGGGTAGATCTAGTCGATAGGTTTTTTTCAAGTCCATTCTTAGACATGGTGATTGTTTTGTTGACTAAAGGATCACACTCAATGCTTTGAAGAAAAAAAGAGGTCCCCAATTCTCTCTCTTTGTCTCTGGTGTTTTCAATCATTTTTCTTGTAATTATAGCTTCATTTCTTTCCTAAAATACTGATTTCCATAACAAAACAAGGGCTCTTCTTGGCTGGTGGTATAATCTTAGTGAGAGCCAGGCAGCCAGCAAGTTTTAATTTTTATGTTATGCACATGAAGTGTTTGATAAAATGCCTCTGTTAGCTTTAGTGCATATGTTTCTGACAAAAAGTGATGGGTTCCTCTCATCAGGTTATTTTTATGCAGAAATTTGAAGAATAAGATGTGTTCTCTACATCAACATCAACACCTTTCCTTGCAAGCTCTGCTCTTTTAGCTTCAGGACCATTTTTTTTTTTTTCCTCACTTGAATCATGACACCTCTGCTACTGCATAGGTGTAAGATACTATATCTCCATATTTTATTCGCTGTGTTTCTCCAAATTTTTCCTTGCCAATGCCATTTAGGATTGCTCGTTAACATCATATTATATATATAGAGAGAGAAAAAAAAAAATCAGTTATGGAGTTAATGGTTGAGACTCTACCAAGCCTATAAGAGTTTGACACGTCATGAATTAACGCTTATACCCGCCCCAATGAATTTGTGGGCGCCGATCCCTTGTCCAGATCCAATTTGAATATGTCTTATTAGCTGATTCTCGGTCATTAACTTTGTGGCTGAGATACAATGCTTCCTTGCATCTACCAGTCTTGTTTGTTGTAGGCTTGCAGCTTTCATCTTTGTTTCTTTATTCTTGCTTAATTCACGGAAGATTAATTACAAAGATCGATTATGCAAGATTTTGCTACATATCTCATGATTAGATCCTATCGGTCCACTATTGATTACTTGCAATAATAACACTAGTGTGTTCGCCTAGCTACACCGTGTGTACTAAACTTTTTATTATGCTGTAAATCATAGCAATATAGAGTTATGATCATACTTGCTGTGAAAATTAGTTTACCATTTCATGCGTATACTGATGTTTAGTGAGAAACTTTGTGTTATGTTTAGTGTAACTAATTATTGCGCGCAAATCAGAATCATCTGATATCATTTGGGGTCAGAGAAAAATAATAACTTTCTCTCAAATTCTTGCGAGCAAGCAAGTGGGTTCTTGTCATTTAACAGGTTTAGTAAGAAATTAGTTGGCACCTAAACCTAACATGGATTAAAGTATTTCACCACTTTAGGGAAGGGATGTGACAACTTTTAAAAGCACCAACAGGGCACTCTTGTTTAGGCTTTCCAGACAGGAAGGCCCATTCTTTTGATTTCTTTATGCTTGTTTTCAGACAAGGTATAGTATTGATTAAGCTAGGCATCAGGATCATGAACTTCAAAAACATGAAGAAAAGTGGTGCTTTGCTGGGATTTACATATGACTTTGTCTCTACATTTTCTATTGGGCATATGGTTTGTTGGGTTCAGTTGCAAGTCTTTAAATCATGCATTGACAAGTGAGAGTCATGTCTTGTTTATTCAAGGCCTACAGAAGTTGAAGATCGATATAATGGGTGCTTCTACTTCCCGGAACCAAAATTGAAGGCCTCTCAAATGTTTGGCTTGAAACAGGTTAGCTTTCAATTTTCAATGCTTTGATCATGTTTTAATCAGTCTACTTTTTTCCAAGATTCTGACAATTTTTTGCTGGTTGCATATATTGATGAATTAGAATTCTTCAACTGCTTGAAAATTTGGAGAATATGTATCTGAATTCTGTTGAGCAAAAACTTCTACGAACAAAGTGAAAACAAAACTCCTTTATTGATATAGTTCGGTAAACGTTCTCTTCAAGCAAACATTGCATTTCCAACCTGGTTTTCTTGTCAAATGAAATCTGATACTGTCTGTTCTTTTAAGAAAAGCTTATCCAATATCTGCATATTGTACATAAGCAAAAACTTTTACGAACAAAGTAAAAACAAAAACTGGTTTTATTCTCAAATGCAATGTATATAATATGATGATGCAATCTATCAGTAACTACCAATAGTTTCAGATTTGGCTTTGCTAGACGATTTCCTCATGAAATGTAGATGATAGTTACTTCAAAAGCAAGAAACTATTTTAGTGGGATACCATCTTGATAGATTAGTTTATGTTAATTCTTTTCAGGAATAGAGGTCATCAACAAATGGACAAACACATTTTTCTTCCAAGAATTGACAGTCGGTGCATGCCTTGTCTGAGTTAGCTGCAAACAATTATTTTAGCCAAACACCATATATATAAAGGTATCATCAAAGCACAAAAGGAGAAGAGAGAGCAACAATGAATGACTCGGGTTCCGAAAGATCATCAAATCCATGGAACATGTACACAAGTTCAGACCCCACCTCATCTCAAATGGACCGCGAATGGAGAAGCAGCTTCGGGACATCCATGAACGCCATTTCTTTCGGTTTTGTTGCTACAGCTATCTTGATCTCGATGTTCCTCGTAATGGCCATCTTCGAGCATCTCTTCAGGCCAAGTCCCGAAGACGGAACCAGCAGTTCTCTTGAATCAGGAACATCAGCTCAGAAACTTCAGAATCCACAGAGAGTAAGTACATCTACATTTTTTATGATCTAATTCGCGCTTGTTCATCAATCTTAAAATCAAACAAAAAAACACTTCTGTGTCTGATATTGCTTTGTTTTTTGACAGTTATCAACATCATATGCATCAGATTTATCAGTTTTGATGCCAGGACAGCAATGTCCAACCTATATTGCTCAACCAGCTCCTCTTCCATGCCCAAGAGAAACCATATCTTGGCCTCTCCATAATCAGCATAGTTTTGTACATCCTTAGCTTGTATCATACTTGCTTTAAACCATATAATTGAAGTCTTATATATTACTATATATTAAGATTATGTTGCATCTACTAAGTCTTCACTGGTTTATGGTTGTTTGATATCAGATCTTCTGTTAGACATTTACCTTTTAATGCATATTAGTTGCATGTTTCTCAATGAAAACCTTAAAAACACCGAACATGTGTGTGCACATAAATTTCATGTCACATGGCAAAAGCTGTGTGGACATTAGTTGATTCATTGCAAGAGATCAACAATTTTGGAGTTGGGTTAAGATTTGCTTTATAGTGATAGATTTGAAATTCCAACCAGATTGAGCAATTTAACCAGAACTTGACAAAGTAAAGTTGGCCATTTTGTTAAGTTTCTTTTTGAGTGACTTCACCATTCAACAAACCAAATCAACCTCAAATCCAGTTTTTAAAACATATATATATATATATCAAATGTGTATAGTGGTAACTGAAATGAGGTAAAATGTTTGCATAATATAAAGGTTTTGTTTGGTAAACAAACGAGGTTCAATTTATTTACGTATTTTTTTTCTTCTAAAAATCAAATTGTTTGACATAATTATCTGACAATAATAGATGTAATTACAGATGAACCTATTATAGTAAGCTTCTATTGTAGTTGGCACCCATAATTTATTTTTCCCAACTTTTGATCCTATGGTTTGGAGAGTTCGTTATGTTACTAACCCAGTTAACTAAGGTGTAATGACAAATTTGCCCTTCTTCATCTTCTTCTGACAAACCTTAGTTACCATTTTTGAGCTCCAAATTTTATCTTCTTCACTCTCAGCTCCTTGATTTTCGCCGGCAACCCAAACCCTCATCCCAATTGATCGAACCGGAAGCAACCACTAACCCAATTGATGATTATTTTTTGCATTCCTTGAGGTGAGATGAGTTGATTGGTATGTTCGAGAGAGACCCATTTTCTCAAAATTGGTTATTGATTGTATGATCAATTCGTGTTGATGATGTTGGTAATTTAGTATAGTGATAGTTTGCATTCCTTGAGGTGAGATGTGTATTTTGGTTTTTGTTAATGGATTTTTTCAGAATTGTTTTTTTGATCTTGCTTATTGTGATTCAAGTTTTCATGGTTTTGATAGCTAGTTATTGATGTTGTTGGTATTTTGTTTAATTTTTATAAATTTTTCAGCTAGTTTATGAATTTTTTGGGGGGAGTTCACGAAGTTTTCAGTGAATTTTCCAGTGAGTTTATGAATTTTCCGCCAAGTTTATGAATTTTCCGTTGAGTCTATAAATTTTTCAATGAAATTAGGTTCAAGAAGAAGGGTAAGGTGAAGGGCATTTTGGAAATTTCAAAAAAAATGATCATGTGCTGGGCACATGACCAAATAGTGTCATTTTTTAATCAAATATAACTGACGGAATGAACTCTTCAAACCATAAAGTAGTCAAAAGTTGGAAAAAATTAGTTCAGGGGTGTCAATTGAAATAAAAGCTTCCTATAAAGGATTCATCTGTAATTACACAAAATAATAATATGATTATGAATTTACTAAATTATCCTTAGGTATACATGTTAAACATAATAAAAAATATATATACAAAACAATTTATATTTGTTATACATTTGGCTGACTTAATCATCTTCATGGTGACCGTGAAACTAAAATGGTCTACCGCATAGTGTAAAAATATGCATATATAAATTTGAGGTCGACTCATATCTTCTTTGGTCCAACATGAAATTAGAACAGTTCACCGCATTGAGTAGATACACGTCAATATAGATATTAGGCAGACTCATTCTTTGTGTCAACCGTGTTTTTTTCAGTTAATATAACAAAAACAAATATTACGTCTTAACATTATGCCTTGAGTTGGGGTTATCGAGTGTGAAATTCCCACAGGAGCCTCCAAACGTTTGTTGAGAAAACTCATGTCAGACTTCCTGTGAACCTCCATAGTCTAGAAGTCAGTTCTTCCTTTCACCAACCAAACAAATTATGGCCAAATGTTTACAGGCATTTACCTATATTCCAAAAAAGCACCTGAGGGCTTGAAATTATTTTGCAGTTGCTATTTGTCTGTTTCATTTGTTTTTAGCCTATGCTATTTTGGTCTAGTTGTAGTCAACTAGTCATCAGAAAGGACATAGTATAACCTAAGATGCATATTATAATAATGATTAAGCACAGGATTCAAATGACATTACATCATTAACTAAGATAAGATTCACAGTTTTTTTCCTGGGAAGAACACAAAACTGGTGTCACCAATAATTTGAACATGTTTTGCACAAACTCAAATCAATTAAATTAATAGCGATAACATTAACAACGATAGCTAAAGATACACGAAATTTATGCGGATTGAGGATGCGAAGCTGAAGGATATACAAAATTACAAATAAAAAGACAGTTACATATGGCAAGAGAAAATTGATGGCAAAAACAATAATACAGAACCATCCTGTAAAATCACTTCCAAATCAACTCTTCTATCCTCCAAGATCCTTCACCCATTTGAAATAAACCCGAAAATGTACTAACTTGACTCCCTCTCTCCCTTCTTCGGCGCCTTTTCTTTATATGAAAGTTTCTTTCGTGATTTTCTTTCGAAAGAAACGAAAAATGAATCCGCTGCTACTGCTCCAACTCCTCTTCGTCGGGTAATACCACTGCGAGTAAAGAGTACTTAACTCGAAGAGAAATTTTACCTTTATCTACAAACAGTTTAGCCCCAGAAACAACCCAGTACCCAGGAGTTTCCTGAGGCCCTCGGGTCATCTCTGTTGTATCGACAAATTTTAGAAGCTTGGGGGCTTGGACGGGTATTGGAGGGCCCCCGGGATAAACAGCAGAGTTTATGTTCACATCAGCTGGCCGTGGCGGCGGCTTCTGGACAGATGGGAAGTGGTGACTGATGAGTGTAGATATGAGTCCAGATTTGGCCGCCAACCCTGGTGATCCATCCCACTCTGGATTCTTTACAAGTGTAGCCCCCAACACAGTTGAGAAACGGAGTCGTAAGAAGAGAACGTTTTTCATCCCATAATTCTCGACCTGTAATTGAGCACCAGTTACGATAGAAAGATCCTCCTCAGACTCCACCGGAGCAGTGCAGACGTGAGAGAAGTTTTTCCACTGTACTTTCTCGAAGTATTTGCGGTCAGAGGGCTCTCTCCGGAAATTGCCATCTAGATCGTCTTGAAGTTGGAAAATCTTTGGGAGTGAGGAGAGGTGCTGCAAATGTATGGCTAAGCGGTTGCTTCTTTTACCTTCTAGATAAAGCCGGAGGCCTGTAACTGGCCTCTTACCAACATCAACCTGCCATGGGGTTGATATACGGCAAATTAAGGTTTGGGCAGAAAAAAAAAAACCCACCAAACACCGAATAATAGGTAGTATGTTCATACTTGAATACTATTGGTTAGTTTCATTAAATGAAGAAGATTTAGGTAGAGAAATGAATGAAATAGGATAGCTCTCAGTCTATAAACTATGGCACACCTATAGTCACCGTCACTAGAATTATGATTCATAACAACAAATAAATGAGTAATTAGAAAACAAAATATAACTTATAAGCATATCACAGCTGCACTTGGATTTCACGAGTAACGGAGCAACATTTTCTGGTTTAAGGGAGAAGGGCTTGCCCTTGTAAGTTGTAACAGACTGCACGATCAGGTTTTGAAATTGCATATGAAGCTATACAGTAGTCTAACCTGAAAGCCCAGCTGCAGGAAATGACCAAGTACTATATTTTGCGTTTTCATGGTTATAATTGTGACTTAACATATATAAACTTAAGAGCCTCAATGATAAAACACGCGCAGTGAATCAGAACAGACCAATCTAATAAGAAAAGAAGGCTTTACCGGAATTGTATTCACATAAAGTTTGGGACCCATGAGACTGAATTGTAAAGATGAAGAGCTCTGCTGCTTGCGTTGTGGGCCAAGAGGAAGTTCGCTGAACACTGGCGCCCACTGTCTTGGCAGCTGAAATTCCAAAAACTGGTGGAGTTCTTCAATTGGTGGTTTATCTGACAAAGAAAGCAGAGACAGGTATGAAATTTCTTGGATTGTTGATTTAGCTTAAATTAACTACACAAATATTTTGAATCAACAGGAAAATATATGAAAAAATGCCGCGATAAGGGCCTGTTTAGTTGATAAAACACCATTAGGGCATCTGGAATAATGTAATGTGATTAGACCAACTTTGGCTAAACTGAATGTTTAATAGCATTCCTCAATTTGTTACATGATAACAGTTAAACGGCCTGGACAATTAAAAGAATAACATCTCTAAGTTTCAACCTGATCGTGCACTTCAAGTGATGCAGCAATAGCTGACCTCTAGGGTGTATTTCATTAAAGGATTAGAATGAAAAATATGGATGTAGCAGCTGAGGTCAATCCTATTGCTAAACCTAAATGGTTGATTTTAGACCCAAGGACTGATATTAAGAATGTAGTATTATATATATATCATGAAGGGGCACAAGACTAGAAATTTCATTCAACAGCTTAAAAGTAACACCCAACTTTCTAATATTTGCTGTGATTAAATTGCCAAATCCCACTAAGAGGATGAACTAATAAGGAAATCTATAAGAGCTTGAATTTTGTGCAAGACTTTTCAAGGCAATAAAAAATTTAATCATGCATCATAAATAAAGTCAAACATTCTCTTTCACCACAGACTTCCAAAATGAGATTGAAGTTATTATATCAGAATTGCACAAAGAAGGAAGGATTATGCTTACATCGTAAGTAGAGATTTATGGCATGGCTCAAGAATCCACTGCCGGGAACTCCATTTAAGAGAGAGGTAATTGGGATAAAGGACATAGAGAGGACATCGGGCTCAAGCTGAACAGTGTGTAACCACTCCTCGTGGGATAGATTCCTAGTGTCATTTCCACCTCTCCTCTTACAAATGCTTACAATATCCTGCAACATAAATCAGAAGTAACTTAATGACAATATTCAAATTAAGTACTCTTAGAAAACATCTACAAGGATTTCAACTAAACTACCATATGCTTTATATGGTAAACAGACCTCTTTGTGCGAATAAGAACTTGATGGGCTGATATCAGCAAATCTCAGTCGGTGCTCTCCTCTTTCAAACTGAAACAAAATAGTTTACATAAGATATCTACCCACAAAATTTTCACTGGGTAACATTCAAAACTATTAAGATTGATTCAATGTACAATGAGATCAAAACCATTATCAGTTTTTTTTTTTCCTTAAAAAAAAAATTAAAAAAAGAGACCAAAACTATTATAGTGATTAATAATACCCAACATCAGGCAGTTATGTACAACCTAGTTAGCATCCCCTCATTTTTTGAGGTAATGCAGTGGAAATATCAGAATGATACAGAACAAGACATCAGAAGGATATATGTCTTAACTGGTAAGAAGCCGACTCACTAGAAATAGAGGAATTACCCAGATTGTAAATATTTCTAAGAACATTGAACATAGTGCAACCCCCTTCCAATAAAAATTATAAATAAATAAAAAATCACTATGGCACCAAAACGAAGCATAAACATTGTCTTCTACATACATCTTAAAATGGTTCTCATGAATTTCATAAACGATTGAAACTTAAGACCTAACTAAATAAGACTAGAATTGGTGAACTCATCAAAAACTGTCATTCTGGTAAATTTGTTCAGAAGTCATACTACCTTGTCACTCTGATAAACTTGTTCTGAAGTCATGCCATATTGTCCAATGGTATCCAAAAATCTCTTATCCGCAATGTCCTTTAACTTTTTCTGTACGTCAGCAGGTTGAAGAGTTGATGAATGCTGCTGCTTCATATAAATGACATCCTTGCCCCCCATCTTGACACCAACAATAATATGGGTGCCAAAAGTCTCAATAAACCTGGGATAAACATATGAATAAAGCCCTTTCATATTACAAACCCATATTCCATACACTTTGATCCACAACAATACCTTCTGGATACCAAAAACTACACATTAAAGAAGGAATGATAAACTTTCTCAGCCAAACTAGGGATGCAAATTTACTGTAATGTTATCATCTAACCTTGCTAGCGCGGCAGGTTCCCATGATGATGGGACAGCTTTCTTAACATGATCACACAGAACTACATGAGATTTTTCCAATGCAACTGTGTACAGTGTGATGAATACCCCATCAAAAGCAAGGGTCTTAGTGTTGGCAGCATCTTTCTGCCAACTACCAGAAAATTCGAACATGGCATTGAAGAGGCCTGAGGGAATTTTACCAGTCAAAGCTATTTCCTGGTTGAACTGCTCTGACATCTGATGGAAAAAAAAAAAAGGAAAACGGAAAGTGAGAGAAAGATGTATGATGAAACCCATAAAACATTACTCTGGTCTATAATCAGTCGTAGCCAGATCGTGCATATAGCATACCATGCAAACAGCCTGACCTTGTATCTCAAACAGAACGCAGTCCAACAACAGTCACTAGTGTTTGCTATATGGGTCAGAAATCAATAAAAATTGAATCCCAAGTTCCCTACTTTAACCCCACTTTTGATGCCATTATAGAAAACAAATTTAAGGTTAATTAAAATACAAGTACCATCACTATAGCAGTGATGCTACCTGTAAATCATCAGGGTCCAAAAAAAATCGACAGCTGGAAAATGAATCCATGAGACAATCATCGTTAATGTATGCATATCATATAATGAGGAGCAATGCAAGCTGCAGGTGATTGAATATGCAAGTTTCAAGGAGTTTTAAGTAACATATGTAATTAACACTAACCTCTGACCATACACAAGCAAAACCATCACTCTAATCCTAACCAAAAAACTAATGTCAAAAGAACACAACAAACTCTTAAACCCATTTGTTTGGCCCAATATGGTGCATGGATAAAGTGACTGAAAACAGGAGACTGCATAATAATGCATAAAAATTATAAATTAAAAAAAACATAAAAAGTATCAAAAGATAAATGTTTTCAGCAAGAATGCATATAATTGAAATATGCTAGCAAAGTGGCAATAAAAAAATATGGCAACAAAGAGCCAAAATCTCAAGCAACAAATTTGAAAAATTATAGCATATTAACAAAATTGAACATTACAAGGAAATATTAGCATTACCTGCTGAAAAGAGAGAACATCGGATCTAAACCGTGTGCGCTCCCCTTTATCGCACTTGATTGATCTAGACACATTAGGGATTGAAATCCCACCAGGCAAAACAATATCGCTACCACTGTCTTCATCAATCTCTATCAACCGTGACTCATGTGAATCTCCTTTACAATACTTTAATCTTAGATCTATTGATATGTCGTAGCCACGTCCAATCGACTGAATCGCAATCTCAGCAGCTTTGGGAGCTGGAACCTTAAGTGCCATTACTTGATCATCACTCTACTTCATCAAAACCATCCTTAAACTCTACATATAGTCAATTCTAAAAATGGTTAAACATAAGCCAGAGTTGTTAACATTTTCAACCATAAATTCCAAGCCACATTCATACTTCAAAGTCAGCTTAAGTCCACGCAAATACTATAAGGTCTCACAAATCACAATTAATTGACTTCAAAATGAGATTAAACAACACATCAATAATAAGCAGAATAGCAGATATATGGAACAAATTACCAACTTTTATACTCATCTCATATACACACATTTCTTCACATGCAAGAGGAAAATTAGAGCCGACACATCTCAGCAATTCTGAAGCTATCCACAAGACAACAACCTCAAAATTACACAATTTAGTGCATTTTTCTAATCAATACTAGATCTAAACTATTCCTACTAAGATTTATGAAAGAAATTCATATTCTGCTTAAATCCACACAAAACGCATTCCCTCGACAAATTCATCAACTTCAACTTCATATGATATACTAGCTTTTCAAAGCAACAGAAAATCAAAACAGCCTATAGATGGATTAGCTCAAATTAAGCAAACATCACGCATCTTTTCAATTACTAAACAGATCTATCTTCAACATATATTCAAAATACATACAAGCAAAACACAAAATTCACATACATTTTGTCGCCGAAGAGATCTTCTCCGTAAATCTTGAGCTGCGACTGAACAGAGCTCAAAACTACACAAAAATTCACGAAAAAATCCACCGGAAGATCAGCTCTTTGATCCAAAACATCTAATATAAACCATTGAACTGCTAGATTTCACTTCGATAGTCAAAAGATTAGCTCGAGATTCGATTCAGTGAACGCTTTGTAGAGAGAGAACGGAAAAAAGTAGTGAGAGAAACCCTAGAGAGGAGTGATGGTAAAAAAATGAGTTTTTTATTTTCGGTTTAATTGTTAAAATTGGAGCTACGACGAGTGGAAAAATGATTTAAAAGTTGACCAAATTAGAAAGCGATTATTGACACTAAGAGCTTGTTTGGGTACTCCAACTTTGCCTCCTTTTGCTCTTTTTCCTCCTCCAGTTAGGATATAGAGGCATATGGCTTGTTTGACAAATTCTATTCTCTCTCCTCCTTTTTGGTCTGCCAACTAAGTAAAAGGAGGAGAGAGAGTGTTTTTTGAGAAGTTACAGAACGTTAACTGCAGGGGAGAAGGAGGAGAGAGAA
>JAYMTE010001040.1:0-14656 GCA_036897545.1 Pelargonium fulgidum
TAGTTGAGGGACTAATTTGACACTTTTTCTTTAAAAGAACAAAGTATGCCAAAATTCACCAACAAACCTTAGAGACGCTAGTTAAAAAACATGTAAAGCATAGAAAATCTATTAGTAATTACTTTTTCTTTTTTTCATAGATAATAGTTACAGAGAAAGAAGCCGTGCATTGTGAGAGGAGTGAGTATAAAAATTAAAGATAATGCAGGCAAAACATTTGAACACACCGTTAGTATTTTATTTGAAAAGAATAAAGTTATTCAACTTTCTCTTTAAAATAATCACTCAATATATTCACCAGTTTGGAATCATTCAAAACTGCCTGATTAAATAAATTCTAAAAACTGCTTCCACAAGACCACAACTCAATAAAAAAAACATTATTTTGGATGGTGAGAATCAATTTTGCAAAAATTAATATTAGTCCTTACAAACTAGTCAGATTCCATTCCATACCAAATATGGTATCATATTTTTGTCCCCAACAATAAATGCTATGTTGTGCTCTAAGCTTTCAAAAAAAATCTTACTGCTTTTTGATAATCGCCGGTGAAATTGGTCCGTGAACAACAAAGCAAACACACTACTTGTTTACATTTTGGTATCAAAATTGATTAGATAAGATTTAACTAGAACTGATAATTTGTATGCGAATCTGCAGACATTCGAAATCTAATCAAATTAAAATTTGATCTAATTGGGACTAGTCAACTTCGAATAAAATTGAATTTTCTTGTGAAAAAACCGACCGTATCGGACAAATCCACTTATTTAACGCTAAAATGAGTGAATTTATATGATCCGATCGAACGCGAAATAATCTGATTCGACTGATTGTCTTCTCTAAATTTAAGTATTTAACCTTCTATAATCTTATACAGTATATCTATTATGTTATAAAAATTAGGGTTTGTGTCTATCTTTCTCTATGCTGTTTTGAGAGCCGATAGGGTTTTTGCTAGGTTATGATTGCTCTTGATTTCAGAACGGCAACAATATTTTGAATTTGCATATATCAAATTGTGATCGTTTTCATTCATATAACGAGTTCTTGCTTATAGCAACTTTAGATTCTATTAGTGTTTGCAGAATGGCAAAGTAGATTTGCAGTAGTGATTTGGTTAGAATTATTGGATCAAACTTCGAGATTATATGACATACACGATGGTGACGAGAGGCGATTGACAGAGCACTCCATGTGGTCGACTTAAACTTCAAGTGTAGTCACTGTCAGTTGTTCGTGTACTTCATGTTAGAGAGGAGGATTTCAGAGCCTTCAACTGGATTATTTAGGATGATTGGGAGAAATCTAATGCCTTTAGTTTGATTATCTTTAGCCATTATGGCTCATGTCACATTTCTATTTTCGGGTTCGTCTGCGAACCAAGTGGTACATGTATTAGTTAGGTATTCGATTTCTTTGTCAAACTCGTTTTTGTTATTTTGGTCAAGCTCGGTTTTGTTATCGTACAATTTATAATAATAAAATACTAGTTTTTGCTTCCAATATCTGACGTGGAGGCGAAACCTCACATGGACTCACCACAGTAACGTTCAAATTTAGCCGCGGTCGCTATCATTGTTGTACCAGTTTCACCTTGTTGTGTCATCTCGTCCATGGAAATATCGTTTATTCTTTTTGAAATCAATCCCCAAAATCACGACATCAACGAGGACGTGTCGCGGTGGTGCTGAAGCCCTCTAAGCAATCACACTGTGTGCTACATGCCAACCACCATTGAAACCACCACCAACTACTTCCCAAGCTAAGCATAGCCCACCCCTAAAACCCAATTTCATCACTTTCTTCTTTGCTTTTCTGTCAATTCAGTTTTTTCTACTGATCCTTTCGATCTCCATTTTGTTTGGAGCTTTCTTCAATGGCGGATAAATCGACGGATCAGGCCGTCTACCTCCACGGAGACCTCGAATTGCACATTATGGAAGCTCGGCGGCTGCCCAACATGGACGTTTTCTCCGAGCGTCTCCGCCTCTGCTTCACCGGCTGCGGCGCCTGCACGACGCCGTCTGCCGACGCGGAACAACCGGCGAAGAAAGGCCACCACAAGCCCGGTATCATCACCAGCGACCCCTACGTCACCGTCACCGTCCCTCAGGCCACCGTGGCTCGCACGCGCGTCATCAAGAGCAACCAGAACCCGGTCTGGGACGAGCACTTCCACATCCCGCTCGCTCATCCTGTTGTGAATTTGGAAGTTCAGGTCAAGGACGACGACGTTTTCGGCTCCGAACTCATCGGAACTGCTCAGTTTCCGGTTCACGACGTTTTGTCCGGGAAGCTTATCAGTGGCTGGTTTCCGCTTCTCGGCCCGTCCGGGAAGCCGCCGAAGCCTGAAACCGCCATCAAACTGGAGATGAAGTTCACTCCCTGTGAGAAGAATCCGGTGTACCGGCACGGCATTGCCGGCGATCCGGAGAGGCGTGGAGTGATGAACACCTACTTCCCGTTGAGGAGAGGTAGTGATGTGAGACTCTATCAGGATGCTCATGTGCCTAAGGGTTTGTTGCCCCAAATTGAATTGGATGGAGGGAAGAAATTCGAGCACCAGACCTGTTGGGAAGACATATGTTATGCAATCTCAGAGGCTCATCATTTGATTTATATTGTGGGTTGGTCTGTTTTCCATAAGGTGAAGCTTGTTAGGGAGCCAACCCGGCCTCTCCCCCGAGGCGGGGAATTGAATCTTGGTGAATTGCTCAAGTACAAATCCGAAGAAGGGGTGCGAGTTCTGCTGTTGGTTTGGGATGACAAGACTTCCCATGACAAGTATTTTATCAAGACGGTGAGAGATCTAACCTGCATTGCCCTATCATTGTGATGCTATAGATGTTTTGTCTAAGTTGATCATATATAAGAGGATATAATTGATGTTACTTATAAATTGTGCAAATGGCCATGTTTTTTAATTATGGATTTTATTATTGAGTTATATTGTGAAATAACGCCAATACAGAATGGACTTATGATGACCCATGACGAAGAAACACGGAAATTTTTCAAGCATTCATCTGTTAACTGTGTGCTGGCTCCTCGCTATGCCAGCAGTAAGCTTGGCTACTTCAAACAACAGGTGATCTCTACTGGATTCATTTAGCTACTTCGATAATTGTACTTTAGTTCTATCTACATTTACTTCTTATATGCTCCTATTTTAGGTAAAAAAATTTAGATTTTTGAAGTTTATCTTGTTATGTTTCTGTCCAGGTTGTTGGAACCCTCTTCACGCACCATCAAAAATGTGTTCTTGTGGATACACAGGCATATGGTAATAATAGGAAGATAACCACATTTCTGGGAGGTCTTGATCTCTGTGATGGTCGTTATGATACGCCTGAGCATCGCTTGTTTTGTAATCTTGACACCGTTTTTAAGGATGATGTTCACCAGCCTACTTTTTCTGTGAGTGTTCGACTTTATCTTCTGCAGTCTTTGTGACGGTGTTAAAATTCCAAACTTAACATCTGATACATTTGAAATGCTGGCAATAATCTCCTAACCAGTGTACTTTTTCATTTGAGGAGTCCCAATATGTATAATTAGCCCCTAAAACTATGAACTTGATGGCTCATGGAATGCTAATGATAAGTTATTTTTCATAAGAGATTCAGAGCCATAGGATGTCATCTAAATGATTTCAAATATTTGAATTCATCAAATTTCCTTCTGTTTGTTCATGATACTACTTATGTTTGAAACCATCTTCAAGATGCCTGTTCTTTGTATGTGATTTTACTGATTTACATTGTTAAGGATAGCAATCTTGTTGGAGACCATTTTCACATATATTATTTTCTTTATGATAATTTTCAATTCACAAACTGACTGAAGTGGATTCATGGGTGTAATAATGACTGTCAGTCTGCAGGCTTCTGTATCTAAAAATGCTTACTATTCATAAAACTAGCTGTTTCCCAAATCAAACATGTCATATCTATAAAGATACATGTCGTAAACTTCTACTATCACTGTTACATTTTGAAAGATAACAGATCAATAAAGACATAAAGTTTAGGTGAGGATGAAAAAAGCATCCAGAAGCTGTTCTAGAAAACATGGACTAGCGACTTCCTGGACTTTGTTCTCACTCTTACACTCGAGGGGGAGAACTGCCAATACAGTTGATAGGAAAAAAAATAATGACTAAGCAGGCTTTCCTGGAGTTCATTTAGATCATTTGCTCAAGGAAGAAGTTGCTGCTATAGAGAAGATTTAAGTGTAGCCATTCCCAAGTCAATTCAGTTAGAGATTCATTTAGTACCTTAGAGCGTCATTGCAGTGTGAAATAACAAATAGTCCACAAAACTCTTCAGAATTAGAAATTTACAACTTATGTGAACTCTGAAATTAATATATTGCTTCTAATCAATATCTGACGCCTTGAGGATATTCACATAAATCTGGGCCCTTTTGCCAAGATAGTAGGCCTCGGTATGGGAATCCATTTTCAAGTGAATCCATTGTAGCCCAAGGCAACATTGCTAGTTATTTTATCCTATTCTTCTCTTGGTACTGTTCAACTTCTTGTTTGTACTGCTTTGCCGTATTAAACTGATAGGAACCCATGAGCACAAGGTAGTTCTTTTGATGATTTTATATACTAGGCTATGTTCATGTTTAATGTTCTGAACTACTGTTCTTGCTGTTCAACTAGTTCTTCATTAGCACTCAAACATTATTTCCCTGACTACCGCCCCTTGATTTATGTATCTATATAGGCTGGAACTTTGGGGCCCAGAGAACCATGGCATGACTGGCACTGTAGAATTGATGGCCCCGCTGCATATGATGTTCTAATTAACTTTGAGCAGCGTTGGAGGAAATCAACAAAATGGAAAGAGTTTGGACTACGTCTCAAAAAGGCATCTCGTTCTCAATGGCATGATGACTCCCTAATAAAGATACAAAGGATCTCATGGTTTATAAGCCCTCCCCTTTCCACTTTAGATGATGACACAACAGTTGTTCCAGGGGAGGAACGCAAAGCATGGGTTAAAGAAGAAGATGACCCTGAAAACTGGCATGTTCAGGTTGGAAATTGCAAGTAAATTTTTTGTAAAGTGAATTCCTTGTTTGATGTGAAAAATTAATTAAATTTTAGATGGATTATAATGATTTTGCAGATTTTTCGGTCCATTGACTCAGGATCACTGAGAGGGTTCCCCAAAAGTGTCCATGAAGCTGCAACCCAGGTTATATAAATTTCTTCTTCAATCCGTTTTTTTTTTCTAAAAAAAAAAATCTAGATTACCTTGTATCTATTGACTGTTGATGTGCCCACGTTGATTAATTGGGGACATTGTTGTCTCTTTAATTAATAATTGAATTCTCCACCTATAATCTTATGCTTTTGGGTTGGAGGAAATTTGACATGACAATATCATAGTTAGTTTTGGTCTGATGAGCCTGCGGCGTATTGTGGGTGCAAATGTATATTCCTGTATAGGAGGGGAGTGTTGATTTGTCCTGCATTGATTAAATGTGGAGATTTAAGTCTCCTTAAATACTAGTTGAGTTCTTCACTTATAAGCTAAAGCTTTTGTGTTGGAGCAAATTTTGACCAATGATAATTTTCCTCATGCAGAACCTTATCTGTGCAAAAGATCTGGCAATAGATAAAAGCATTCAGACAGCATACATCCAGGCGATAAGATCTGCTCAACACTTCATATATATTGAAAATCAATATTTTATTGGATCGTCATTCGCATGGCCATCATATAAATTTGCAGGTTTACAATCACCATGTTCCTTACTTTCATAATATAATTTCTAATAATATCTTATTTTGTCAAAAACATTAATAGTAGGTATTCAATTATTCATGGAACATGATTAGGTTTGGGATTTCTGGATTTTTATTAAATTAAAATGGGAACTTGCCTTTTTTTATGTGTTCTGTTAATTTTTCTTTTCATTGGAGGAGATGCAATTTTTCTACATTGTTTTAGTAATGCAATAATAAATCCTAATTAATCTATTTTGGTTAGTGTGAGCACTGACATGACTGTTCTTGTCCCTAAACTATTATTTGCCTTTCCCATCAGTTTGATTAAGTTATTTTCTTTCACGGTATGAGCAGGAGCTGATAATCTAATCCCGATGGAGTTGACTCTAAAGATTGTTAGTAAAATTAGAGCCAGGGAGAGATTTGCAGTGTATGTTATTGTACCAATGTGGCCTGAGGGTGATCCGACCAGTGGTGCTATGCAAGAAATTCTTTATTGGCAGGTATCATGGTTATAGACTTTCTGAAACTATATAAATTGGAAGCATCATTTTGTTAATTGAACCATGAGAATTCGTCTGCAATGAGTTATGGATTTAATGTTGTGCCAAATTGAGTTCTAATGTTCTATTCTTACTGCTTACAGGCCCAGACCATGGAAATGATGTATGGAATTATCACACGTGAACTTAAATCAATGAAGATTGAGGACTCACATCCTCAAGACTATCTTAACTTTTTTTGCCTTGGTAACCGTGAAGATATAGCTGAGGAAATCCCACGTGAAGGAAATAACAATGCAAATGTGGTAACTGTTTTAACGAAACCTTTTGTCCTAGCTTCATTTGTTACAGTCTCTGTACTTTTTCTAATAAAATATGATGGACCTGACAGATGATAAAGTGCCATTTGTGTAAACTACACCAGAATCCATATAAAATGCTTATGTTAAACTTAAAGACAGGGCTGTTGAAAGTTGAAACCTCAGTTTGATAAGAACATCTTAACCAGCAGATCAGTAAAAATGATTTCTTTGAAACTTTTCTTCTGTATATAGGAAGCATGTTTGTATGTAGATAGCTCATGTTGATTTATAAGGGTGGGTTTAAGAGACATGGGAAAAGGTGTCACACTTTTCTGTTCAGTTACTAATCCAGAAAAATGCTCTATTATGTTAAAGAGAAAATTTCATATGGCCACCATTAGTTATTGACTTAAATCACGTGTGCTTAGAACTTTCTTTCATATCACATACCCACCTTAACTATGTTATGACCTATTCATCAGTTAACTCTTAACATTTTGACCATTTTTTCTAATAATACCCATTTTACCCTTATGTTTGTTGTTCATGGTGTTCTTGAATTTCTTTCTCATGTTCTTGAGTTTTCAAAATCAAAGCACACAAAAATCAAACACCCCACAACAAAAATCGCATAATAAAATTACCCAAATCAACAGTTGAATTAAATTACAATTTCTCTGTCTATTATAAGATTATACATAACAAACCAGCAAGACTCATGTAACCATTTGAATTAACACAAAGCACAGTGACTAACAAGTCTCATGAATCTGCTCAACATTCTCCACCTCCATGGCTCTCTCCCCCAACCCTGTTCACTTAACTCAGAAGACAGAGCTGCTCAACCTTTTCCACCTCCATGGGTCTCAGCTGAAAGCTTCGCCGATGTCGTCCACCATGGCATCATCCGGAAAAAATGCTCCATTTTCACCACCATGACTTCATCATCAAAACCCACATCCGAATTTGAGTTCAGATTCAATCCCAACCCAACCCTTACACGATGGTTTTATTTTGATTTCGATTTAGGGTGAGTGAGTTTTAATTTTTTTAGATCTGAGTTTTATTAGATCTGTATTGTGCTGAATCTGAAATTTTTTTCGGGGGTTTGTGTTGTAGATTTAGTAGCTTTTTCACTGGTTTAGAACTTAATTCCATGATTTTTAATCAAACAAACACTTCTATTTTCGATTTGATTTTGCATTTCATATTATTCACAAGTTCAATGTTTGATTGAATCATTCTACTTTGGCTCCCAAAATTTGAAGAATGCTGTTATAAACTTGTCTTTTATCTTCCTGAATCTTTAAGATTTGTTTGTTCATATTTTATTTTTTATTAAGGATTTTTATTTTCCAGATTTGAGTATTACATGATTTTGGGAGTTTACCGGATTCTTCAAACGTTTGAAGTTTCCGGCGCCGGGTTCTTCAAACGTTTGATGATTCCGGCCAACTCCCAAAGTATAATAATAAAAATATATAAATAATAAAAATAAGTAAGGGTAATATTGGTATTTTAATTTTTTTAATGGCATGTGCAATGCACATGATGAAATAGGTCAATTTTCCGTTAATTTTAACAGATGGAAATGTTATAACATAGTTAAGGTGGGTATTTGATGTGAAAAAAAGTTGTAGGCACACATGTGATTTAAGTCAATAGCTAATGGTGGCTATGTGAAAATTTCCCTTGTTTTTTCTATATTACTCTTATCACTTATGAGATGGACATGAGATGTAAGTGGAAAAGCAAGGGTAATATTGAAAACACATTCAATTATCATGTAATCCTTAATTTTTACAAAAAATAGAAACTAGACACTCATTTTGAAACGGATAGAGTAATAAACATGAAATGAACACATTCATAAACAAAAACATGAAATAAACAAACATAAAAAAAGGTTAACAAGTAGATTTCCATGAATTGGTTGAGATAAAACAAAATCACAAGGAAATCAGTAAAATTGGAGAAAAGGAAGATGGTAGAGTTACAGATGATGGGAGCGAAACCGAGGTTGTTGTTGCGGTTGACGAGAATGAAGAGTTGGTGGAACAAAAAAATGGAATGCTAATGAAATTGGAGACCAAAACAGGTTAATTAGAACAAACAGTTTAAACGTTTTGAATTATCTCAGACATCTTGGGTTTGAGACTCCCTGCATGCAGTATGGGGTGGGTTTATTTAGGTTTATAAGGGAGAGTTATCCCTATTATGTAGCTTAACTAATAAAAAAAATTGGAAGGAATTTTTTGAATATACGTCGCCGTTTAGCTATATATCTACCAATTGTACAATTTTACCATAACGTTCACACAAATAAATCATTTACCCAAAAAACTTTCATTTCAAATTTTCTAATAAGAAATGAGAGTGGTTTATATGGAATCAATTTTGAGTGTAACTAGTCAATATGCATGCATGGATCTTGTGATCCACTTGCATTGCATATATAAGTAAAAGCGGTAAATCCATTTTTATTGAGTTTTAGGAGCAAGATCTAAGTGATTAGCTATATAGTTACTAATTCGCTAAAAAAACTGATTGAAATAAACTCGGATTCAATGCTTGATATCTAAATCCAATAGTTTGGTAAATAACGATTGATATCTAAATATCAATAAGTTCATCCAATAACAATATTCTCTAATTAATTGAGTGATGAAAACAAAACAGAGCATTCTATTCTTTTAGGTCCGACCTGAGAATGGGCGAGGACTGAGGAGGAGTGACCGCCTAAGACCCATGCTGAGAGAGAGAGTTTAAAAATAAACATGACTGAAAAAAAAAGTTATGCATTTTTTTAGTTTTAAACATAAGACCGTACATGCATTGCTCGTTTAATTAGTATGTTTGATTATTTTAAATTAGTTACTTAATAGGTAAAATAAATACATAAAAACTTTATATTTTGCATTGTCGTTTAATTCAATTGTTGCTCTTTATTATAATCAACAAATAAATAAATGAAAATTGCATGTGTTGATTAGATATTAGTCATTTGAAATTTTGGATTCCCAAAGTTGTATTTCAAATACAAATATAATATTTGAGAAATCATAAATTTTCAAATTACAAAATAAAAAGTCTCATTTGAAATCTCATATTTTAATCATGTTTTAAATGTTTTTAAATTTTTTTCAAATTTAAATCTAAATTCTTAAAATTCTGAAACATACGGTAAAGCAAACAATAATGCAGGTAGGGAACAAGTGTGTGACCACCAGATCATAATAATTAATAAGACAATAGTCTCAATCAACTTGTATAGTCCTTTTATTATCGTATGGCCTCACATGTTCATAAATATCTTAAACATGTATGAGAATATGTGGAGAAAGCATCTAGGAATTAAAGTTTAGGACAACTGTCTGGGGAAGCGGAGGATGGCCTCTGCGTCTTTATCGCCACGACCGCTACAATTTACGACAACCTTTGTCCCGTGGGGTAGTGTCGGGCACAACTTCTCTAGGTACGCTAATGCATGAGAGGCCTCCAATGCTGGTATTATTCCTTCGAGCCTGCTTAGTCTCAGGTACGCTGCAACACATAATCAAATTAGTTGACGGAATAAGTGAAAAATAGTTTAAAATATAGTAAAGTTACAAAGAAAAAAGATTTGTAAAGTACGACAAGTACATAAAAGTCATCTCTAATTTATCATATTATATATATATATACCTTGTGCGGCTTCTTCGTCAGTAGCAGTGTGAAACTCAGCTCGCCCTGAGTCTTTAAGGAAGCTCACCTCTGGCCCAACTCCCGGATATTCTAGCCTGCATCACAATTTTTATATAATTGAATTGATGTAATGAAAAATGAAGAATTTGTGTGTATGTTAAGTAATTAAGTTACGTACCCTACACCAATAGAGTGCGGACCTAATATTTGGCCTTGATCGTCTTGCAAAAGATAGGTCATAGCTCCATGGTACACACCCACATGACCTCTAGCCAGTGTTGCCGAATGTTTTCCACTGTCCAACCCAAAACCACCCGCCTCAACTCCTATAAGCCGCACATCCTCGTCTCCCAAGAACTCGTGAAACAGCCCCAGTGCATTCGACCCGCTCCCCACACAGGCAACCAGCACGTCTGGCTTCCCGCCCCATTTCTCCATTGCTTGCCTCCGCGTTTCCTTCCCAATCACTGATTGGAACTCCCTTACCATAGTCGGACACGGGTGCGGTCCCACCACCGTCCCTGACAAGTAATAATGTGTTTTCAAGTTCCCCACCCATGTCCTGATCGCCTCTGAGGACGCTTCTTTAAAGTTTCCTTCCACACCAATAATCTGTAAAAAAAAAAAAAAAAAAAAAAAAAAAAAAAAAATCAAAATCAAATCAAATTAAATTAGATTGAGGGTAAATAATAGAAGAGTGACTAAATTAATTACCTGGGCACCTAACAATTTTATTAAGGAGACATTTGATGGTTGTCTTTCCATGTCGGAGGTGCCCATTAAGATGGTGCAGCCTAGAGAAAGTTTAGCGCACGCAGCGGCGGTAGCCACCCCATGCTGGCCAGCGCCGGTGGCTTCCACCACGGCCTGGCGGCCAAGGCGCTTGGCCAGCATGGCCTGCGCGAGCGCATTGTTGATCTTGTGAGCTCCTCCGTGGTTGAGATCCTCTCTCTTAAGATAAATAAGTGGGCCCTGTCCATCACTTCTTTTATAATGATCTGTAAGACGCCGAGCATAGTATAGAGGCGTTTCTCTTCCAACATAATCCCTAAGTGCCTCCCTAAGCTCACCCTGTTAATCCACAATTAGTTACTAATTAATCATAATCACAAAGACCATGATTAAGTGCATCATCTGTCGCCACACACAGGAAATGGGAGTGGGTCCTCAACAGTGTATAAATCATACAGTTTCAATAATTTAAAGATAAACCCATCATTTCCCTAAAACAAAAACATAATTATGACTTTTTCTGATTTTAATATTCTTCTGGATGTCAATCATATATATTAATAAAGTAAATCCGAACGAATTGGATGATAATATATGGAGCAGCACTAAAAAAAATATTTCAAGCTATGACGAAACCTGTGAGACAAATTTTTTCCAGTTCTGTCAAAAATATGATTTTCTGTTTGTGACGAGAATTTTTGTCTCAATCATTTGTGATAACTCAAACAATAACAAAAATATTTTGTTACTGTTCCGTCACAAATTACATTTTATAACTAAAATCCATAGATTTATGACAAAAACTTCTGTCACATATCACGAGTTTTTACCTGAAAATCTGGATCATGCAAAACCAGGTTAAATTCAGCTTCCAGGTGTCTCAGACATGAAACGAGTGTTTCAGGCACAAAAAAGCCTCCAAACTTTCCAAATTTTCCGTGACTGTTGCTGGTGCTCACCAAAGGTTTTGGTTGGACAAGAGCTTGCTTCTCTAAATTGACGATGGGTTCATGACTTGTTGCAACAACTGCACCGACTGCAACAACGCCATTGATGGAACTTGCAGTCACATTTGGTTGAAACAGTTTGCAGGAAACAGATGGTACAGTTTGAAGATGATAAATCATGTTTTTGTGTGTATAAACAAACTCAGCAAAACAAGACTTGGAAATGGATGATGTTTTGGTTTGTTTTGTTGTTCGTGAATGATGGCTTAGCTAGGGTACTTATACAGCTCGTGGAGAATATGTTTATAGGGTGAGGTTGGTTATTTAAAATTTGGAGTGCAATTTTTATTTTCGTAAATGTGTGGAGGGGACATTAAATGCTCACTACTATTCTTAAATCTTATTTGACTAAAATGACTAATAAATACAATATCATATGTAGGGTTCGATGTTATTCTCAGAAATATCTCATAAATAGATAGAATTTATAAAGAGACATGCATATTTCTCATACATGAACTTTCATCAAATGTACAAATAGACTCATTTTGTAAAATTTGTATGAATAGATACATGAACTATTAATTTTGTACAAATAGGTGATTAACACTAACAATGTTAATAATTTTTGTTAATATATGCTTATATGAAAATTGTGGGACAAAGTATTAAAAAAATTAATTAACAGTTTTAACTTAAATAAAGAGTAAAGTTGTGTAATAGGGTCGACCCGGAGACCAGAAGATCGGATCGGAAAGTATTAGAATTTTAGGTCGGACAAAAACAATCCTGAAGAGTCAAATTAAATAATAACATGATAATATATATATTGGGAAAAAATTATTTAAATAAAATTATGAAGAGAAAAAATTAAATAGTAATCCGAATTGTCGTGAATTGGATTGAATAATTATCAAATATGTACATTGGAAAAAAGTGTGTGTGTGTATATATATATATATCGAATTTATTTCGTTCGGATCTCGGTGGGTCACGTCGGAGCGAGTCACTAGATAGAAATTAAGTATTAACATTCAGATCGAATTATATAGAGTGATTATTAGTATTGATTTAGTTGGTATACGTCGCAGCCTTGTCACAAATTGTTTGTCACAACTATGTGACAAGCTTATCACATATTACGACACACTTGTGACAAACCACCACCTTACGGACTTGATTATTGTTACTAGTTTTCTTTGTTGCAAAAGCTATGTGCAACAAGATTGTGACAATTTTGCGATTTATTTCTTGCTTGCATGGACATGTTTTTTTTACCCCTTTTAACTAATTGTAACATGTCAATTTTCATCACCTAAGTTATATTCACATGTCAACTTAAAATAATTGCCACGTGGACATACTACATCAGCGAACCTATACTAGAGAGATAATGTTGCTTCTATTTTTTCTTTTTAGTCAATCAAAACAATGTCGTTTTTATTGTTATTATCAAAGGAAAAAAAAGGTATTGTTTAGTGATCATTTCACCACAACAAATAGCAACTACGAAGAGTTAAAGTTAAAATAATAATAAATAAATAGAAAAGCTCAATGTAAGAGATTAAAGAATCACAAATTTGATAGCTCAAATTGCTACAACTCCGACAGCCCAAGTATGTGAGTAATTACGACACCGGGTTTGCAAGAAGCTCGTCAGATTTGGGCTGCAGATAAGAAATTTTCATGTCTTTCGTTAGTTGTGTTCATTGTTTATTGAAAGAAAAAAAGAATTTGAACAAAAATTTGATCATGGTAACTAGATTCTCCAATAATTTAAGTTTCCGACAAGACTTAGCGATTCTGGTGACTAGAGTGTTCTTCAACTATTTGTGATGGGAAGGATAATATGAGAATTTCAATAGAATTGCAAGTCATATGCATGTGATAAGAGAGACAAATCTTTAGATTCGACTGACATAATTAGTTTGATAAAACAAACAGTGTCATCTGTTTCTTAAAAATGTTGTAGGGATACAAATGTTTTAAGTGACTAGTACGAATAAGTCATTGAAATTTACATTTTTATGTATTTATTTAAAGGATTAAATGGTTTGGTATCAACTAAATTGATACTTTTTATTTTTGGTTTAGCTTTTAGTTAATATTGTGCCTTATTTTAACCTTGTTAACAATTTATTTAATTTAACTCACACCAATACACTTTTTATTTTTGGTTTAGCTTCTAATTAGAGTTGGAATAATCTCTAATTATCCAACCTCCGGACTGGTGTTTCTGTCCAAAAAATACTACGTCCGTATTAACCTCTCTCTTGTCCCGTCGGTAGAGGCATCCACCAGTCAATAACACTCTAATCTGACCGTGCCGGAGAAGCTCCATCGAGCTCATTTCTGATATAAGCATCCACCATTGAACTTGCTACGGAAATGTATTTTGAAATATATTGTGAAGACCAAAATATTCTTGATCGTATTAAATAAAATATATAGTAAAACAAGTTTTCAAACTTTTCATTTTACACATTCTCACTCAATATATAACACAATGATCGACCATAAAATTACAAGCATTGTATTATATGGTCAACCATCAAACATTCAAATGTGGTCGACCATCAATTAGTTGTGGTCGACCATTAAACTGGAGAAATCAAATAATTGTCTTTTTCTTCAGTAATTTATCATAAACACTATAATGGAAAACGGTTTGGTAAGAGCTCTCATGTAAAATATTGAAATATTGGATATGTTTTCATGATTCATATACTAGACACAGTTAA
>JAYMTE010001041.1:0-14652 GCA_036897545.1 Pelargonium fulgidum
TACGAAAGAGAAAAGGCATTCTGGACAGTGTGGTATTCTTTTGTTTCGTTTATATTCCCTTTTCCTTAGCTCTTACAGCAAAGTCTTTCTTAGCTTTAATAACTTACTGTAGGAAGTCTCTCATTCAATTAAATTATAAGAGATTCAGGAGTTGTTTGTTCCTCTGTTTCATTTAGTAAATTTAGTAAAGCCGCTATAAATAGTTAAGATCCGGGTTAAGTGTATCACAGGGAAATTCCCCTTTGACTTGAAAATTGGGTTCTTCTTGTAGCAAGTCAAGTAAGGCTTTAGGTTTTCTTTAGTTCTTAGCTTTTGACTAGAAAGAGAGGTGTAAATAGAGATTTCCTAGTGTGATTTCTTAGGCTTAAGTAAGGTTTGCTCCTAGGTTTGAACTAATATACTCTAAATTCTTCTCGGTGAAAAAAGGAAGCGTTTTGACATGTATATGAGATAAGAATTTTCCTTTTTGTTTTAGCTGCTATAGAAGGGAATTCAAGTTTGAGGAGTTGTATATCAATCCTACATTTTTCTTAAAAAAGCCAGATATCGGAACCCCTAGAAACTAGAGCTATTGAAACGGAATTACCAGAATAGAATATAGAAGTACAGTAAGTTCAAATACCAACTCCTAGATCAGACAGTAAAAATCTATCTCCTTATCAGATCAGAATTGACAATCCCAAATAACCGACTCTTTCAAATTCCCCGTTAACAAGACTAAACTATAACCCTATACCGATATAAGGAGTACCTGACTGACAACAGGAAACCCGCAATTCTCAGTATACTTTATTATTGCAAAACCAATTAAGCAAAAGTTTCTATCTCTGCTAAGAAACCTGAAAACTACAAATGATTCCAGTCAAATAGCTTTTAAATAGAAAACTTCCTCCGTACTCTGCCCATTCAAAAAAGGGGGTTTGCCTAGATATTGATTTTAGTTAGGGGAAATCCACCTTACCTCGAAACCTCTCTACTAACTAAAAATGAAACTTGTGACACGAAAGTAACCTGTTCTAATCCCGAAACACTTTCAGACTAAGAAACCCAGCGACTTTTCAGACTTAATCATATGTAACTCGCTTCTTCAGATCTAAACTTACTTCTTGTATCCAATATTTTTTGGAACCCTTATCTTAAAAAGACCTAGCTCCTTTTTATTACAGCTAACCTCTTTCTAGAGTTTCTTGGTATAACTGGTATAAACCCCACTCTAAGACCAGGAAAACACCCACTTTCTTTATTCAATTCATTTACTGGAAGCAAGTTCCCTTAGCCCTATCTAAACAGAAACAGACTAAAGTCACACAAAATTCTATAAATAAGAGCTAAAAAGAGTTCTATAGTATCCAGAACCAGAAAAGTAGAAGCAGGAACCCTAAAAAGCAAATACTTAACCGAATTTCCTCGCAAAAAGACTGATAAACCA
The DNA here is from genome assembly GCA_036897545.1 of Pelargonium fulgidum. Classification (NCBI taxonomy): domain Eukaryota; kingdom Viridiplantae; phylum Streptophyta; class Magnoliopsida; order Geraniales; family Geraniaceae; genus Pelargonium; species Pelargonium fulgidum. Next base: position 1,430 of record JAYMTE010001041.1, read on the forward strand.
GTCGCTATACTGCCCCTTATTCTAAAAACTGAAAAGAAAAGACTTTCTATCTAAGAAAGCGGACTTCCCCATCTTCTCAAGGACCTTATTCTGCAGCCTTTTGCTGTACCAAGACTCGTGTTGTATCTTAGTCGTATCCTAAATTCTACAAACAAATACCTCTATATACCCTGCCAACTAAGAGTTTTACATACTATCAATCCCGGATAACCTTTACATGAATTCGACCTAGTTAGAATCCAGATTTCCTATATCTTTATTGAATCGCTTACATTTGTAGACTACTGTGAATCCTTTTCTTTTGGGAGCTCCTACTATATCCTTCAGCCGGGATTCTGCCTATTAATATTCAAGGGGATTATCGAAAATTTTATCTTACTTACGCCTTCTAACTTTCTCTACATTCCTTGCCTTGTGAAGCAGTTAACCTATACCCGAAAATGGGGAATATCTGACAACAGGAACCCCATAAGTAAGATAAAGCGCAGGCTCAAATTACATAAAAATTCCCTTGGTGACTCTGACTTCTCCCTTTCTTATTCTATAACTACCCCTGAATTCTATAGATTACTGACAAAAACCTTCCACTATACTACTTCAAATCGCCTAAAATCCTGTTAGTTAGATACCGAAAAGGAAAGACTTTGGAACTAAACAACAGAAGGTCCACTTTATACTCCCAGGAGTCCCTTCCATTATCCAGAATCGGAAACACGCAACCCCTATCTTTTAACTTTTAACAAAATAATTTCCTGTCAAAGAAAAGAAAATAGAAATACAGATCAAATAGAACAAGACCCAAGTTACTATTCTATAATATAATAATGTCATTTATCTTTAGTTGAGGAGTCCAGCCTTTCCCTCCTATCTGGCCTATTTACCTCCTGATTCTACTCTCTTTTTAGCCCTGTTAGCTAGATCAAAAAGCAATAGGGTAAGAAAGATAACTTACTTCTGGTCAAACTTGTAGAAAGAAATACTCTAAAATCCCATGGACCTCTTAAAAAGAATCAGAAACCAAAGAAACCCACTTCTTTCACTTTATATAGTAATTCCCTATAAACCTTTCACCAAAATATAATATAGAGTACATTAGCTACAAAAGCGCTAATCCCAGGACAACCTTTTCTTTATAAGAATAAGAAGGCCCAAAACCTTATCTATCCTTGCGCTATACCTCTACTGGACTGGAAATTCTTTAAACTATACCCTAAACACACCTTAGCCAGAGTACAACATTAAAAGAGTCAGACATAGGTTCTACAGTCACCTCTTCTTTTGACTTAGACTAACACCCCTCTCATTCTACTCATAGCTTATCCATTGGAAGCCGAAGAACCTCTTTTATTTAAGAGCACGCCAATAAAGAAGCCCTTCTATTCTACTACTTAGTTTGATATTTTATAATTATAGGGTTGGGAACATATAAAGCCGCCAACTAAAAGCAACTCTTCAAACCCAAAAGCTCTTTAAAAAAGAAAGACGAATCAAATGAAACAGTACCAAACTGACTATCCACAAGTTTTAGAGTATCCTTTATCATCAGTTGAGAGATGCCTATTAACCCGGCTACTTAGAGCCCTTTCTCTACGATTTTATTATATCCCTTAGTCCCTTAGAACTGCTTACTTCAAAGAGAGATTCACCCCTCGGTTCGTCACTAGATACGGAGAGGAAAAAAGAGCACCCACCTGAGATACGTCCCCTTAAGCGAAGTAGAAAACCCCTGAATATACAAATAAGGTACTAATTTCTTAGTCTTCGCTTTGCCTATGCTTATAATATTAGTATAGTAGTTCTTTCTTTTTAGTATATTAGTATATGTCTTAGTTCTTAGTCTATATTTATATTATTCTCTAGAGTATAATAGTCTTTTATTAGATTGTATCTTAGTTAGCTACTGTATGTACTCTAATTGTATGTGCTAGTAGAAGGGAGGGATAGTACTAATAGGGGAAGTTGTAGTCTATAGGTGTATTGGGGTGAAGTATACGCATACTAGTTAGTTAGCTGGAGTAGATATTAGAGATAGTTGTTAGTGTTTTATTTTATATTGTATTTGTTTATTCTAGGGGATCTTCCTCAGTGTGTTATGGGGCTTATCAGTAATGAGGATGTAAACCTTAGAAGTATGGGAAGTAATCTCTGTTACTGACTAAACCTTCAAGTTTAGGAGTCTTATTATAGTGAATTGTGAAAACCGACAACTGAGACTTACTCCGCTGACTTGACTTACTTAAATTCCTAAAACTGTATCTTATTCTGTATCTCTATTTTACTTGTTTTATTATGAGCTTTCTTCTTTCTTCTCGAAGCCCTTAGCTGTTCTTGTTCCTTTATAGTTCGGGGATCTTCTTCGTATATAATAGTGTATAAGATTAGGGGGTACATGAATACGCACAACCAAAGGATGCTTTTTATTTGACTGATTCTGGCTTTACTGGGGTTACTTGTCTTTGTTTGTACTTTGTATATTACCTTTTTTTTTTGAGATTATGGGTATTATACTTATGAGTGGGACAAGAGATAAGAAATGGGTTGAGTACGAGGGTCTTAGTTTAAAGCAAAGTACAAAAACTCAGAAAGAGGCTAAGAAGCCTAATTTAGCTGCCAGATTACAGATAGAGAAAGTAGCCCTAAGAATTTCAGGTTCCAGTAATAAATGAAATAGAACTGAGTCTAGGTTTTGGTAAAATTAAAGGGTATGCTGGACTACTTTCGCGAGAAGGTTATAAAAAGGAACCCTTATGTTGGAGAACCTAAAAAAATTTACTGTTCAGATTTCGACCCCGGTAAAAGGAAACCTAGCTAGCTTACTGAAAACAAAAGGCTAATGCAAGAAATTTATTACATAAAAAACTTATGACTTGAAACGGAAACCTTTTCTTTAGCTACCCGACTTGCTTCTAAACAAATCCCAACCAATTTTACTAGTTATAAAACCCGAAACCTTTAGACCCTTCAGACTGAGAGCAAGCCCTGTGACTCCCCTCTTCTTATTAAACGATCTTCCTTCCCTAAAAATTCACTTTATAATTAGAACTCTTTGGAATATTCAAATAGGGTAAGGTTCTACAAAAAACACTTATAAACCTAGGAAACCGATCAACTTTTCAGAGACTGAATCAGAAGGAACACCTGTAAAATAAGGCACTTCTCCCTTAGTAACTAGCTCTAAACCCTCTGCCCAAAAAGTTAGATCTCATACTCAGAAAAGAAAAAGGAAACCTATAAACAAGGGCTGCTGCATTTTCTTACTTTTACTTGACTCGATAGGCTGACTTCTTCACTTATCTTATCTAGGCTCTACCCTGAGCTATCCTGTTATTCCCTATCTTCTTAACTCGCTTTCCGCTTTCTGTAAATAGTAGAAAAGAACCTACCCAAAAACGTAGGACTTGCCCTACCAGGCCTTGAATGCGCTTCTTCCCTGCGTAACTCGCTTCTTCAGATCTATACCTACTTGTTATCTAGTTGCAACCAGACCCTCTTTGACCCCCTTGTTATAAAACCCCAATTCATCAGTACAAACTAAATCACTTATCTTCTTCCTTTTTAACTGGACCCTAAGAAAAGAAAGCTAGACTTCTCATTTACTTTATATGGTTTAGGCGAAACCCTCTATATAAAGAGGAATTCCCCTTGATTAACAAAATCTGGATCTTCTTGATAGCTGCTTGAGAATAAGAAACGAAGAGACTTGCCATACAAGCAACTACCAAATTCCATTTATAATGAATCAAAGACTTTTCTTAAAAGAAACTAGGAATACAAATCAAAGAATTTTATACTAATAGAAAGACTCATAACAAATAAAAGAAGAACTACAAACAAGCTATACGAAAAGAAGCCCTGCCTCTCTTCTATATAGATAGACTCCCCCTGAATTAACTAAAAACCCTTCAAGGTACAGTACATATAAAACTTCCCCTGCTCTTACTCATTTGTCTAAAAAGAGAATCAATTCTTGCTCTTGACTCTGCCATTACGAATCTCATTTCCTTTATCAAAACCCGGCTAGGCGAAACCCTGACTTATCACCCTAAAGAGCTAACTTTTTTAGGGCTCTCCTTTGCTTTTTCAGTTGTTAAATCTCTTAGAAATTACAGGAATTAGAAAGAAAAGAGAGCCTTGTTCGCTGAGCAACTAATAATAAAGGATCCCGCTCTCGAGTAAAAGGTAACCCGTGTATAAATATTTCACGGTGAAACTAGGATTTCCTGAGAAAAGGAGATCCGTCCTTGCTCCGGTACTCAAGCCTTTGTTTACAATATAGTAGTTTTTTCTTATTCTACTTACACTAAAATACCCAGAGACTCTTATCTTCCTTCTTGACTTACTTCTTTCTTAAGGACTTTTTATGTATATACTTATTTAGAGTTATTAGAGCTATACCTTGAGTCTGTAATCTGTAAAGGAGCCCGGTTATACCTGTAACTAGTATCCTTTTTTGTTGGTGTTAGGAGCTTTACCTAATTGTAGCTTATTATAGTAATATAAATAGAGAGATTTTAAGGTATATTCCTCCTTTTATTTTGCTTTTTCTACTTAGACCTTTGTTTCCGGGGATTGTAACAGGATTCCTATAGTATGTAAAAGTCTTTTTCTTATTTCCTTTTGATATTAGGGGATTTTCTCCTTACTGAGCTAGGATGTAAAAAGAACTATATACTTCTCAGAGGAGGACTCCGTTCGTTCAATACTTTAAGACTAAAATAAGGAGGATACAAAAGCTAGTCCTTGTGATTAGAAGGAAGTTCTAGCTTAGCTCATTTACAGGGTTTCTTACACCTGCCATAACTTGCGTCTAGTAGGCGCAAAATTCTTAGGAGGGCTTGTATGGATTTAATACAGAGCTCCAGGTTTGGTTTAAGATGCGCGAAGAAGAAAAATTCTATTCTTAGTAAGGAAGTCCCTTGTTACAATTATGGAGAATTAGGTTTCCTTGAAAAGCGTCATTGCTTAATCTACACTCTCTTTCTTTATTTGTATTCAGATTCTTACGGCTATTCTTTATTTTATTGTCTTACGAGTTTCACTACTGGTAAAGGATTCCCAGGATCTCGTCCCGAAACTCTTACCTTTTTATTGTAAGCAATTCACTTGCCAACTATGGTACTTGTTTTATATAAAAAGTGCTGGGCAGATATGGTATTTATGCTGATGTTGATAGATGATGAGGGCAATACAAGGTATTCTTAGTTACAATATAAGATAAGGTACACATTTACTTCTATAGGTATTGTCGGGGAGTAAAAAAACTTAGAGATTAGGATTGAAAGAGTTTTTTTGCAGGGCCCCCTCTTCTTAGAGTCCCTTCTTATTACCCCCATTACCGATCCGGAACCTAAGAAATAGGAATTCCTTTAAACTTTTAATAAGAAAGCTTTTCTTTTAATGAAGTTCCCAAACGGTTTAGTCTTTACTATTAACTATCCCGGAAATACAGCTTTGATTGAGTTTCCTGTTCTGATTCCTTTGTTTTAGACTTGTTGGAATTCTTACTTAGTTTTCCTAAGTTTTTAGTCTTGGGTTAGCTAACTGTTATGAAAGAGGATTCCTATTTCTTAGTTCATTGAGAACAGACCCTCTTTGTTAATAATACCTATGCCTAACCTCTTAAGAGCTTCTGCTTCTTCACTTGAAATTGTTTACTAAAGCAATCCTTTATTTCCTAACAATTTAATTATTATCTGGAACTGGTAAAACTGGAAACATAAGGAACACAAAAGCGACTCTATTAGTTAGTCTGTATCATACCTTTCTTATTATCTTAAGACCTATACTCTTAATATATGTAAAAAAATCTCTTAGAAAATCCTTCGTAAAGAAATCCTATTGTTTACCTCCTTTTTTATTACCTGCTCTCTGGAGTACGAAGAATCCCTATTCCCCTTTTTTCTTAGTTTTGTAGCTATCTGTATTTGTATCTTAGTTAGATTCAATTTAGGGGTGGGAGAAAGACCTTATTACCAGAAAGAAATATAGCAGGAGTTTTTTTACTAATGAGTGTCCTGTATTATACCCTATTCGAGGAATTCTCTCAAGCCTGCCAGCTTTATATTATAAGATGCCAGAATTTCTTAGATAAAAAGGTTTTTCACTTTACTAAATTATACTTAGCCTTTCATGGGACTTCCCTGGTAAGGGAAATTCTTTTTCAAGGGGTGTATAGCTCAGCTGGTAGAACATTGGACTTTTAATCTAATGGCCGCAGGTTCAAGTCCTGCTATACCCAGGAAATCCTTAGGATATCCTAGTTCGTAAAAGAAGGGCTTGATCAATGTATCAGGGGTGAATGTCTGAGCGGTCTAAGGAGTCGGTCTTGAAAACCGAAGTATTGCAAATACCGGGAGTTCGAATCTCTCTTCACCCGAAAAAAAGACCTGTATATAAAGATATAAAGAAAGCAGCCCTATTTAATTTATTTCATTTACAAAAGGAATTCCTATAATATAAGTTATAAGTCTTTAAAACCCTTTACTACTTTCTATATTTTACAGAATATACGTTAATTAAAAAGAGGTAAGCTGGAAAAAACCTCTACTATTCAATAGAATTCCTACTACTACTTCTAGAGTCTCATTCAATTTCTACTAAAATACAATTTGTTTTATTATATCAAGGTATATACTTACAAAGCTAAAGAGTCTCAGACTGGCCCCATATAATATTCATTTATTCTAATCTAAGGCATACTTAGAACCCAAGTCTTTTGCCTAAAAAAATGGACTGCAAAGTGTATTCAAAAAAAGGGGGGAGCCCGACCGGAAGAGTAAACCAAGCTGCTTCTTGATCTTGAAGTGCAAAGTATACAAGGTATCTCTTTTCTAGTTCTATTTGTCTTTGTTTAGTGACAATATCTGATTTTTCAATATTTTATTAGGGAAAGCTCTGTAATAAAAGGAGCCTTTAGAGTTTATACTTAGCTTTATAAGTCCTTTTTGGGGGTTCAAAATCCGAGTCTATAACAAAGCAGTAAAGTCAAGGAAAACCTCGGCAAATTAACAGCTATAAGTTTTTCCCTTTTTGTTTGGTATTTAATACTGGATTTCTTGTCTCTTAATGTTGTAATTTTTACTCATAAGTATACCTGGATATGTATTAAGTAAGTTCTCTTAAAAGCTTCACTTCTCGGAAAGTTTCTATAAAATAAAAGTTTTCTGTGAGCCAGAAAGATATAAGCTTGCTCCTGTACCTTTTATGGGGAATACTCAGAGGATAATAAGTTTGTATGAATATATATACTAGGGTACACGGGTGCCTTGTAAAGTTAGGAGATATCCATGAAAAACCAAAACCACTTCTTTATGATCCAGTAGTACTCTTGGAGTCGGAGTAGATTAGTAAAAAAGCGCTACTAAAGGAATAGAAGACATTTGCATTCTCTACTTTCTTTTTCTAAATACGACACTTTCAATTCTCTAAAAAGCTTTAGGATACTAAAAAAAGCCCTACCTGGTCAGTCGATATTTTAATATGAAAACTCCTTTAATTAACAATACCTAGGATTTTTTGAACTACTTACACAACTAGTTTGAAACTTTGGCTCTAACCGTGCTATTCTTATATAGTCTATACTCTTCTCGTGAATTCTATTTACTAAACAGAAAATTCTCATGATGCTATGTCTATTGAACTCATTCAATTTCTCAATTTCTATTTCTTGTTGAAATAGGGTCTAATACATTGTATGAAAAAACATAGTAAAGAAACCTGAATATTGGCAAATATAAGAGTCTGTATATTTCTATAGCTAATTGAAAAGTTGATTTTTACTATTCCTGGTTTAAAGGTGTTAAAACACTCCAATAGCCTATAGGTGGGGTCTTTCCTAGGCAAAAACTTAGTTTAGTAGACATAGGTACATGACAATTGTAAAACATGGTTTATGAAATCAAGCTAAGAGGCAGTAATGTGCAATAATACCGACACTTCAAAAGATTTATTCCTTATTAATGTCTTCCTTTCCGATTCGTACTTTATAAGTATAAGAGTAAAGGTTAGCTTTCGATTTTTTATAGATTTATAGAAAAGGGCAAATTACAGGCATGTTTCTAACTTTTTTTGTTATCCCCGGACAGAAACACAAGAAACCCTTTCTAAAGAATATCCCTATCAAGTTTATAGTATTAAAATCTTTAGAGGGTCAAAGGTAAACTGTCTCCACTTTTTCTTATATAGGATAATTGAAAGCCTCCTTTTCTAATTTTTTATAGTTTTATAGTATTTAGTAAAACGCGGATGACATTTTGTTTCATATCATAATAGTTTTGTCAATCTGAATTTTAGACTTTGTCTTAGAAATTTGAGAAAATGCCTTTCATGGATTAATTCTTATGGGGCATGCTCATAACTAGGAGTATATACTAAGTTTCCAAATCGTCATAGTAAAGAGCTCTTTTATATACATTCACTTCCGCGATGCTTTGTCTTGAATGAGCAGGAGTAACAGCAGTAATATCATATGGGGACTCATTTGTAACTGAAGGGAGTGGATTTCTATTATTATATCGTAAGGGCTTCCGTGAGATTTCTAGATATAAAAAGCAAGAGGGTATACTCTAATTTGGCAATTTACGCTCCACAGGTTCCATAAGCAGGATATTTAATGTCAAAAGTATTGGTTTCAATTTCTAATCATCAAAAAAAGTCAAGGGAAGTTCTTAGGCAGTTCTCAAAGCGCTAAAAATCACTTGTGTCACTAGCTTTTTCGTATTCTATGCTTTATTTACTCAACAAGAAAATTTCCCTCTCCTGGATTCCTTTTTTCAATTATAGGTTACTTGGGTTAATTTTTAGAAGTAAACAGGTTTCTTTGACTTAATCTAGAGGCTAGCTTCAGCTAGAATAGTATATCTTAAAGTATTCGCTAAAGGTAGGTTATATTATTTTCTAAAACTAAATTCAGAAATAGAAATATAAAGAAGTTTAATTCCTTAATAAATGTAGCTAAAGTCTACCCAACCCTTAAAGAGCTTACCTCCAGAGAGCCTTTTTCTAATAAGAATAAAGTGTACAAAAGCTGCATAAGTTTTCAGGGACTTAGAAAACCATACCAAAAAAAGAGTAACTGGGTAATATACTATATAGTTTGTAGTTTGACACTATATCCTTCTTTGTATCGGTGTCTTTGTTTATTCATTTTAGGTCAGGCGTTAAGGGCTCCGTATAATAAAGAGTCTATTGATGTATTTCATAAGGAATCGCAGTTTCAGAAAGAAGTATAAAAAGAATCAGAGTCTCCTCTTAACTTAACAAAAACATAAGTCAAAGTCTTGCACCAAAGATTTAGGCCGGTAGCTTTCTTGATACACATTATAAATAGAAATGCTTTTTTGTATTTATACTGATCAATACTCCTACTTTTAGATCAAAGTCTTCCTTAGGAGATTCTCTTGTATTCGAGAAGTCTAAAACAACCTAACTAAAATCTTATCTAGCGTTAGTAACAGACCAGATTCTGAATCAAAGTAAGCGAAAGTCACGTACCTCATAATATTGGCAAGTTGAGAGAGCTTATAAACGAGATACGAAACAGTTACAGGGCCCGTATATATATTTCTATATTTTCTCCAGATACTCCAACCAAGGTTTACTCTCTTCTCTCTCTTTGTTTTTTAGGTTAGTTTTAACTAATCCCTAGTCTTTTTTTTATTGCAGAATTGGGTGTTGTGAATTAAAAAGGACTTCAAAATCTTGTGGTTATTACTAAGTAAGGGTACGTTAGGAGTCTATTTATATAAATAATTGATTTTGATAATAATTAACCAAGATTAAAAAGAAGGATCCCTATGCTAAAGTAAAGGAATTCTTTTACGAAGGGGTTAGTCAAAGGTAATGCATTTTTAGAGTTGCTAAATACTCAAAGACATAAAACTCTGTATCAGATGGGATTCTCAAGGGAAGTTATGTGGAAATACCTTATAGGGGCTGATGTAACTTAGTCCAAAAACTACCAGGGTTTCCCTTTTGAGGTAGAAAATGGAGACTTATTTATGTAACGAGTACACACTCGGATGAATTGTTTACAATGCTAAGTACCTAAATTTTAGAAGTAGATTTGGTTCATCTAAAGAGTAGGTTTTATTTTATAGAGTAGTAAATTCTATAAGTAGCTGTACAGGAGGCGGATTTATACTAAAACTTTTGTAACCTCTATATTTCAAGGTACTCTAAGTCAACGGGGCGGTGGTGATATCAATATCTTTAATTTGTTCATTTGCTTGAATTGATAATCTTAGAAATAAGGTTGTCTCTATAGGACCCTCTTGCTATACTAGCAATTAATTATAAATTACAATGAGTGTTACCTTTAACATTAAATTAGTTAACCTATACGCTGAAGCTTATTACCTATTAGCAAGAGTCAGATGAAAGCAAAGTGGTTTTTAAAAAAGAATCAACTTATCGAGATAAATACTTATAAGTTATAGAATTCTAAAAGTTATAGAATTCTAAAATATAGAATTTAACCACTTTTCTTACTTACTGCCCGAGGGTATATAAATACTAAGTACTTTGCTTTTTCCGAAAAAATTCTAAGAATTTCGCTTATTACAGGGCAGGGTTGCAGCATCCTTAAGAGTAAGCTTTGTTTGAACATATAATTGCGGAAACTCAAGAAGAGGTTATCTCATTACTCATTTAGAGTCAGGGCAATAGGATTAATAACTCCTATATTTAGTATTACCTGGATTTAGAAGGAAAGACTCCGCCTTTTCAAAATTACTAAATGAAATAGGCGCGGGACACACACTTAACTTTTGTTATATTGAACCAATGGCATTCCTTATGCTCAAGGTGTGCTCTACCGCCTGTAAAAAGAAAGTCTTAGAGTCAATTGAAATCTCCTACTTTTTTTACCTATTTACCTTATATTATCTTTTTGATCCATATAGATAAGGAATCGGGGCATTTCTATATATTACGTCTTGATTAACAAGAGTCGGAATAAGTACTTAAAAAATTATAGGATAAGAATATAAGTGAATATATAGATAGGGTTACTTTCCTTATTACTCAATTGAGATCCTAGTAAATAAGGTTTGATAGACAAATGAAAGGAGACCCAAGTGTATTATCTGTTGCTTACTCAATTTGTCGCTATTACAGCGTTTATTAAGTTATACTACATGTATGGTAGTTTACCCACTAACGATTTCAAAAAAGACAAAAGGAGTCTAAATATCCAAACTTTAGAAACTCGAATAACATACCAGGATTAAGACTAAATTGACAAGTCCTTTTTTTCAGGGTCTCCGATACTCGCTCATGCTTTGTTATTTACTAAAATACAATCTCAGAAAGTTAGGTTAACTGAATAAAAATGTTAGGTCGGGAGATTCTAGGTAGTACACTTAAGAATAAGAATCTCTTGTACTTGTAGTACTTGTAGGATACCATATAAGGATAGTGAAGTTAATTCTTTTAGTATAACCTAGGTTTTGGAATTGCAATTATATATAGAAAGGTTGCTGGGTGTAGCGTCGAAAAGGTAAATCGGAATTACTTAGATAGAAAGATATTCTACTTGTTGCTCTTGAAAGAAATCCCAGAAATTTGGACGTGAAATCATATGTTAGAAGTATTAGAAGGCGTCTATTAGCTTACTAATTTCATCAAGTTTATGCTTGGTAAATTTTAGTATACTTGAGAGACGGTCGTAGGTTCAAAAAGCATTCTATTTATAAATAAGTATTTACTTAATAGAAAAATGTTATCCCTAGTTATGAAATTAAGGACCTTTATATCTCTCAAGCCCCTTACTGAAATAGCAAAATAAAGTCAATTAAAGCTTTGCTCTTTGAGAAATAGCACTTCCGAAGAAAGTAAGAACCTAGCCAATTCTTATTTGTATTAGGAAGAGAGCTCTTTCGCATACGAGATATATACGGACACTAGACAAAGTATATTAGCCGCCCTTTATTTAGTACTCTAATAGTTACAATAGCCACCGACCTTTAAATTGAAAAAGGGAGAATACTTATGAATTACTCTTGCCTAAACTTCTATTATCCGCGATCAAGGTTACTTGCCATCAAATCAGTTATACTGGATCTCTCCTTTTCTTGTGTGTCATTAGAAGAGTGGAGGCAATCTACGGAATCCGTGTATTACCTTCATTTCCTGGTAGAGTAATAGCACTTTGAAGGAATGGTTTTCTAATCTTCTCCTATAGAACAAAGTCTGAATCCAAAATGCACCAGTTTCTTTATTGGTTCAAACTTACATTTAATAAAACCAGAGAGTCTCTTTATAATCTATTGATCTACACAGGATTTTGAAGTAGTTACCCGCAGGTTAAGCTCACAGTACTTTTTAATTTATATATAAGTAGTCCACACAAGAATCAGACAAAATTCTTACTAAAACAGTGCATAAATCTGTGCCGGATACATCTAAAAGAAAAGGTTTTTACGTGCCGAGAAAAATTAGTGAGTCTAAGGATTCCTTGTTGAGTAAGCGTAAGTAAATTCTAGTCAGAAAGGGGAGATTCAGTAGAAAACTTTATTGTCCTTTTCAGAACCTGTCTTTATAAGGCAGCTACTATGCGAGAATAGCCCTAGAAAGAGACTATGTGTTAGATACCTCGAGTTTCTAATGACTTTATACTGAAATGTGGTATTAAAAGGTGAAGAGAGCTTGTTTAAAGTAACTTCGGCTCTATTACTAAAAATCCTTGATATCCTTGTCATAACAGAAGAAAAGTCTCTTTTATTAATATCCCAAATCCATCGATAAACATAAGTAACTCCGATTTATACATATATTATACATCTAGGAGTAAATGCGTTGTAAATTGATAATATTATTTCACAAAAGGGACGGGAATCTTATAGAGAATTAGTCATCCCGGCGTAGCAAATAGATAAGAAATTCTAAGTTTTTATATACATGCAAGCTTTTCCGAAATCCCTAATTGAAATATAGAACAAAACAAAAGGAAAACTAGACGTATAATAAAAATAAGAACTCTGTCTAGTAAAATTGACTAAGCTATCTTAAAAGCAAGGTTTACAATACTAGTATGTTTTTTTGATTTGTAAGACGCTGGGTAGTACCACGCGATATTAGGGGAATAGTCCACTGTACTTTATTCTAACTTGAGTAGAACTTTTTTCTAAACTGATGTTTAAAAAGTGTAAGAATTCTTGAAAGTATTGAAGTAGCAATCCCATAATAATATTATAAACCTACTTTTACAAAAGATCTCGTACCAA
>JAYMTE010001042.1:0-14649 GCA_036897545.1 Pelargonium fulgidum
CCATTCTGCCTAGAAAAGCATTCTAGCTAATAACCATTCCATTCCATTACTGCATATAGCCTAAAAGTACAAAAGGACAAACAATGTAGACGCAAGTGAAATTTCCTAAAAGAATCTCTTACAATCATTTGAGTAGAGTTTAATTTGGGTATAGGAGGGGCTCTCATTCCCAAGAGCTTGATTTTGCGAATAACTGTGCTGTTAGGACATAAAAGCTTAAGCGGCGCATGAAAACGTGTGTCGACTCCGTAATAAACAAGTTATTTATTATCATATTTAACTTTAAAAATAAAATCGGCACCAAATCAACTTAATCAATATCCAATAACCAAATTAAGAAGAATAATTATATTATGGATTTGGGTTGTTTCTTTTTTTATTATTTGGAAAGAAACTTATATCATTCATCAGAATCGAACATTACAACACTAGAAATAACCTCTGGGACAATTATGAGTCAAAGAAACGTCCTCCTGGCTCAGAATGAGGCAACCGAACAAGCTCATGAGCTGCCTTGTTCGTAAAACAAAACAAAAACTAAAACGAGACTCAAACAAATTTTAATAGTAAACAATCATCAGTAATGATCCCGATTGTGATGCTCTGCCTAATTTCCAACTGTAGACTTGACATCTGATTCAACAATCAGCCTCTCCCATTCCCTACCTCATGCCGACTCCATGGCTTCACGCACCGCCCAAGCTTCATCCCCCCTCGGGTCTAATTATATTTTGGGTTTGAGTTGAATTTATAGTTATGTATTATAATAGAAATTAAAAAAAAAAAAAATTGTATTGCCTCCAACCAGATGGTAAACCCGACCCGACCCATCCCATAATGACAGACAGAAATCTGTGTGATCAATGGATTTGATGAGCAGCTGTGTTCAGATTCTGTTTTCCGGTTAAACCCTTATTTGTGTTCCTCTTCTTATACTTGAGAGCCTCCCAATCTCTGTGTTGTTTGTTTCGTACTTGTCTTCAATCTTTGCTGCTAGGTTGTACCAGCGATGGCTAAAACTGTTGTCTCTGACGAAGAAGGTGTTCCATCGTTTCCTTTCTTCTTCCCTTCAATTCATTGTCCATGCCTTCATTTTGTTGCTTTTGTGCGTGCAGAGGAGGTCGAGCTCGAAGAATACGAGAGAGATCATGCTGATGGCGAAGGCGAAGGCGATGCAGTCGATGAGCGAGAGATGGACGACGATGAAGACGAAGAGGAGGAAGAAGAAGGTATGACATGTACCTGAATTAGGGTTTATTGCAGTCGATGTCCGTGCCAATCTCTTTGTTGTTTATTGCGGAGTTTTATTTTATTTCATGGAGATCCGTTTCTGAATTAGGGTTTCACTGGGAGATTTGGATTAGGTTTTAGTAGTCAAATTCCGTTTTGTTTGTTTTTCTCATTGCGGAGTGGGACCAGTAAATTTCTGAGTTTCTGAATATAGTAAGAACTTGTTTTGCCTCAGTTGGTCTGGATTGCCTTTCTACAAGATCTAACTTTTCTTGTTTTTGTTGCCGTCATATTTTGTTTCTGATATGTAATTGGTATATTTGATTTTGCAGAAGGCCAGGACCAATACGAAAATGATGGGTTCATAGTTGATGATGTTGATGAAGAAGAGGAACGCGAGGAAGAGGAAGATGTAGAGAGGGCTGGCAGTGAAGAGGAGAGGCAGAGAAAGAAGAGAAGGAAGAAAAAGTAAGTTTTTGCTTCTATCATATATTGATTACACTATCTGCATTCATGCTCTGTACGGTTGTTGCCTGTGGTTTTCCAATGTATTGTTTAATTTTATTATTTTGGAAGTATTCGTGTAATGATTCTCCCCATTTGTGTTTATTGTACATAAATGACTATTTTATGTTTTTGATATTAACTTTGTTGTAACCCAATCAGTGTGTTCATCAACTCTCTAAACGAGTCCTACATTCTAAACTGAAAAATGTTACAAGAGAAACACAGCACCATCTCAACTTCTGAAGTTATGTCCCAGAATTACACGTTTCAAGAATCAACAATTCGTGCTTACACTAGTTTGTGCTGATAACATTCTTAGCTTTATTTATTTGACACAATTAATCAATACCTGCCTCTATTTATTTGAAACAATTAATTAAAATGTAAAATCATTGTTTATTATATTTGCTTTTATGTTGTGTAGAGAGGAATATGAACTTGATGAAGACGACTATGAGCTCCTTGAG
Source organism: Pelargonium fulgidum (assembly GCA_036897545.1). Taxonomy (NCBI): domain Eukaryota; kingdom Viridiplantae; phylum Streptophyta; class Magnoliopsida; order Geraniales; family Geraniaceae; genus Pelargonium; species Pelargonium fulgidum. The sequence continues at coordinate 2,205 of JAYMTE010001042.1, forward strand.
GATAACAATATTACTGGTTTCCAACGCCCTAAGGTTGTATGTTTTGCCCTTCTCTTTTTTTGAATTATTAACTTGGTATTGCAACTTCTTCTTTGAGTGCATAATTGTGCCTATTATTATTTGACATTTTGAGGCTTTACTTTTTCTAATTTCAGGAGAGTAAAAAGTTCAAGCGGTTAAAAAAAGCTCAAAGAGATATTGATGAGGAGCAGTCAGGGTTTTTTGATGAGGAGTTTGGTGGTGGTGGTACAAGTGGACGAACTGCTGAGGAAAAGCTTAAGCACAGCCTATTTGGTGATGATGATGAAGGTATATCTCTCTCTCTCTTCATTTCTTATTTACTCTCTATTTTCATTTCTTATTTATTATTATCTTGTATCGACTTTTTTTGAAATAAAGTGTCTAGAGAGGATGGATCAGGGTCTCTCTCTTTATTTTCATTTCTTATTTATTATTATCTTGTATAGACTTTCTTTGACTAATTCCAACTTATTTACATTTATAATTTTGTGAAATAAAGTGTCTAGAGAGGATGGATCAGGTGACTGATTCAGGGAGAGTGTGTTTCCTTCGAACTTAGTGCCTGCCTTATTACCTGCTGACTGCTGTTGCTTTTGCTGTTTTTATTATTATTGTTATGTACTAGGTGTGGCGATTTTTGGTTCCGAGGTACAATAATACTTTAGGATTTGTGCAATTATAGCTGCTTCGGATGATTTTTGGCAAGAGCGCTCCAAGACTCCCGTACAACACAACCGAGTTCCAATGCTGCCTCATGGAGTTTAGGCGGGGACAGGATACAGATATGATGCACACACATAAAAGGTCACCCGAAAAGACAAAGAAAACTTACAAGGCCATCAGAAAGCAACATTAGCGTCAATGTGAATTGTGAAGGCATGAGCAGAGGACAACGAAAAGCCTTCCTAATATTGATTGACTAGACATTATCCTATCCACCCAGATACTCAAGTGTGTTCCGATTAACCACATGGTAGATCCCTTGAACTCCACCTGGGAAACCCTCAGGCCAAATGAAAAGTTATGCATCAACGGCACTAGCCGGTTCTTCATCGGTAACATCAGTTAACACAATTTCATCTACAGCCTCTGTTTCCGATACCTTCTCACCCCCTTTGTCATCCATCAGCTTATCCCTGAGCTGCATTGCAAGTTCTTCGCGTATGCTATCATTCTCCTCCACATATACTTTAATGGCATCCATTCCATGGAATTTCCTCTCATTAAAACCAAAAAAGGATCCCGCCTTTGTAATAAGTTTGTGCTTCAACCCCAAATCAATGAGTTCTGCTACCCGAGAAATCCCTTTGCCATACTCAATCTCAAAAACCAGTCTTAAAAGGAGGGGCATGCTTGTTCTTCACAACTTTCACTTCAATTTGACTTCCAATAATCTGCACACAGAGAGAGAGAGAGATGAGACTTTGGGATGGATGAAGATGAAAATAATATGTAGTGTAACAAGATTTTGAAAAAGGAAAAAAAAATCACTTTTACATATCTCCAATAATAAGTATTTCTAAATCTACAAGATGACAGAAGAATTTGGTTGATTTGTCACATTGAACAGCATTTAGACCTTTGCTGTTAACAAACATTCCGCGATAAATGTGATGCAGCGGCAGCAAGAATCGAAGGGTCTTCTAATTCCAGGGAAAGAACAAAGATGAAAGGCACAAGCAATCTCTTTCAGTACATTAGTCATAAGCAAGAACTAAGCAATATGATCCCTTTCTCATTGCTTTGATTCATAGACATTCAGTTTAATTATATGATCATGTCGCCATATGCTCATGCCCATCAGCTAAAAAATGGAGTCATTTGAGCCAAGTAGGTACATGAGAGTAAAACAAAACAAAATTAAAACTGTCCATCCAATTTCAGACTGCCACAGTATGGTTCGCAGTTTTTTTTTTAATTTTTGAATAGAAACCTCTTCTACTCAAGACACTTTTTTCACAAGAAATATGATATTGAAACTTGCAAATAAATAGAATACTGACAAGCCACAGCATAATGAATGAATGAATAAATAAATAAAAGAGAGAAATATTCACCTCTTCTCCTTTCTTGACAAGCCCCTTTCTCCTTAAACTCAGACGCACTGAAGCATAGAACTTCAAAGCATTACCACCACACGTAACTTCAGAGGGTCCACCAAATCCACCAAAAGTAGAGAGTTTTGCTCTAACCTGGATTCATATGTAGTTAACAAAAGTCGAGTGAAAATGAAAAACAATAATCATCTACATGAGACAAACACGAACTTTTATTCTTCCGAACTATATAAGCATGCATAAAAAGCAAATGGACAAATGGCTCCACCATAGATTCTTACATCAATGTGATGCTACTAATTTAATAAAATCAAATGCATTTTTCTTTGTAAAAAAATATCCCAGCAAATAAGAGCTCATAAACAAGGGAGGAATTAGGATGAGCCGACAATTATACAACTTTTCATATTTCCATGCACGGCCCAACCTAACATCCACTTAGCTCACTGCATTACAGAAAGAAGCTAGGCTAACTAGGCCTAATTAAGACCTAGTAGCGGCATACCATTATCTAAAGCCAGGTCAGCTCAAACAGACTCAAAATTTGAGGAGAGTACTAGAGAAATAATGTTCTCACAACTATTGTTATCTTCTGAGACAAAATGTAGAGCAAGACTTAGAAAACCAGAGATCAAACAGAGTTGACTCTGAGGATTGTCAAGACAATCATTTTATCGAAGGAGATTCCTACTAATTGGTAAACCATGGAGTTTCAAATAATCTGTAAAAGATGTCATTTGAAAAATCACAAGCTATGCATGTTTTGAATTGTATTCATGGGTCATCCAAACATTGAATTTGGCTCAAATACAAAATTTCAAATGAATTCCAAGTTCCGAAACAAACCATAAAGGGATATGAATTTGATACCTGATTTACAAAAATCAGGATAGTTTGTGACACTGATAAAGAGTGGCTTAATTTTCGGAGTGCCTGGCTCATCAATCTAGCTTGCAAAGCCATGTGAGCATCACCCATTTCGCCATCAAGTTCACTCTTAGGCACAAGGGCTGCCACCTGCCATTTAAATTTTAGAATGCAGGGAGCATAATTAGAATACAATGTCAAAAGTAATAATACTTACAAATAAGAGTAAACCCAATGATAATGGCCAAGCTTATTTATAAACCCCAGCCCCAATAGTATGATTGTGCATATATACTTCACTGAAAGCATGAACACAAGGCAAGAAAGTGATTCAAAAGATTCTAAGATGATAACATAACTTTTATGAGACAGTCTAGAAGGATGAGAGACTAAAAATCAAAGAGAAACCGAGGACAGAAAGCATGATCTAACAGTTACTTGCCAATAATAATTAGAGATTGTGCTTTATGCAAAAAATAAGTTTAAAAATCTTACGCTGTCAACAACAACAACATCAACCGAACCACTGCGAATTAGGGTATCCACAAGACTAAGAGCGTGTTCACCACAATCTGGTTGTGAAAGAAGCAAATTCTGTGTGTTCACTCCAATAGACTCAGCAAGTGATGAATCAAGAGCATGCTCAGCGTCAACAAAAGCGCAGTAACCTGTTTATGAAAGGCATCAAATAGACAATCTTAAAAGTATGTAAGGAACTGAAGTCCAAGGCTTTAAGCCCAGATAGGTCAGTAAAATTCATATAGAATTTTTTTTCTTCTAAAACCAAACATATTTATTTTCATAAATCAACTTTCCTTGGTAATCATTTAACATTCCTTGATTGCTTTGTCATTATTGAATTCAGAATTTAAAGAAGAAATATGTGGATTGCAATGAAACTTAGGAATAACTACTTTCTAGAATCAGATATATATACTGGGCATTGATTACTCCCTTAGAAGAGTCTGTAAGCTAGGCTGCCTATATCCAATATGACAATTGTGCATTTGGCTGCAAGGAGAGAGAAGTGTACCAACCCACGAAAAAAAAAAAAAGACATTAAACATGCATGCAAGCAAACAGACAATAATCAGATGATGTGCTGATAAAAATAGCTTAACACAGTCGGACAAAGTAACATGCCCATTGAATTGCTTCAAAATCAATAAATCATGCAATAGTATGTTACAACTTAGCAGTTTACCTTTACTAATTTTACTCAAAGTAAGAAAAACGTAACTAAGAACCTTCTAAACTAACCTCCTTGCTTCTGTGATTCAGCAATTACATGTAGAGCAAGAGTTGTTTTTCCAGTAGCCTCAGAACCATATATCTCCACAACACGTCCCTGCAAAGTCCAATTGCAGTTACTACAAACATCTCACAATGTAATTACTTACAGAGAAAATCTCAAGTACCTTAGGGAATCCACCAATTCCCAAGGCTACATCCAGTGTAAAAGAACCTGTCGACACAACCGGAACTTGTCTAGGAGCAACAGACCGACCAAGCCACATAATGGATCCTTTTCCAAAGGCAGCAGTAATCTGATCAATAGCTTGTTGTAGGGCCAACTCTTTTTTTGACACATTTTCTCCGGATGAGTCACTATCATCCGACTTCAATTTCTTTCTACCTTCAAAAGGATAGAAGCTGAGACTCTTAGTAACTCAGAATAACCAAGGAAAACAAAATAAGAAAGTGGTAAAAGTATCAAATGCTCTAGCTTATACACTCATAAAATCTTCCCTCGCAGTTAATTTATTAATACACAACACCACGTTAGTAGAGCCAACAACATACCACACCATTAGTCACTTGGGTGGGAATACCTATAAGCTTAACAGATATGATGATGTACAAGCTATTTTACCTTCTCCTTCCATCCATCTTGAAAGAATGCAACTGTATCGAATATATAACAGGTTCGGAGATAGCTCTAACCATATTTCAATCCCCATGCTGTCATTTTCTTTTTTCTTTTCTTTTTTTTTTTGGCACCCAATTGTAGTATAAATCATTTTAAGAGGAACATTTCAAAATGTTGTTGCATATATGCAGATGATATGACCATATGACTGAGTATGTTCTGTCTTAGTCAACGTTGAAGATTAAAAACAAAGGTGTAGTGATTACCCTTAGTAGAATAGTGACACAGCTGCATAGGTGTGCCAAACATCCCTCTTCCACGACCCTGAATTCAAAGAATTAAACAATGGTCTTCATTTTATTTTTTTTATCGGCAAAAGACTCAAAATGTTGAAAGAAAATCATAAAGGAGAAGGGTAAATAGTCAAACAAATACGCAACAATAATTAAGTTCAACAGCGTTTTTGGTTGCTGAGAAAATGAGATAATCAGAAGAAAACATCATTAGTATTTTACACATCTTCAGTTGCTTCTAGTTAGCCGAAAATGAAAAGATCTGCCGACGAACTATAAATTCAAACAGTTCACTAAGATCAGTTGAGAACGGAGTATTGTGTTCGGTGGTTTAAAGAATCAAAATAGTCTGACTCCTTTCCACTGACCACATTTTCTCGGCAACCAAAAAGGAAGTTAACAATCAGAACCTAAAAGCAAACACATAGTCGCGATTTCTATTATTTTCTCTTTTTTTACTAAAAAGTAAAGTACACGAGAGTTAAAGAAAAAATGACCTCCGCCTCAGCAGCCATTAGAGAGCGTCTGGGAAATGGAGCATTTCGAAGAAGCCTGGCCATCAGAAAACCAAAACAAAAAATGGCAAGCCAAACTGATTTACTGGAAGTCAAACTAGTCACAATTGCGAAAAACACTACTGCTCGCTATTTGCTTTGCTGATTGCTAGTTCATTCAAGTCTGGAATTTCAATTTTCTGAGAGAGATTAGGTTTCGAATGATTTGAACAGTGATCGTACAATAAAAGTTTTCTTGGCGGACACATTTGAGCGTCTCATAAACACAGAGAAGTTTAATGGGCCGGGTGGGCTTTAGAGTATCATCGGGCCACAACTTCAATAACGCTTAATCCTATTAAAGGCAATTTTAGTACCAAATGGAAACTTGATATGGTACTCAAATTTTTATTTTATGTGGTACACAAATTTCTATTTCCAACATTCTTTCACATGGTATAATCTTCTTATTCTCTCTTATCAATTACAAAATATACGTATGAATTATATGTTAAAAATTATAGTAATCTTTTCATATAACAAATTTTTAATTTGAAAAGTAAGTAATAGTTAATTATTGTGGGCAAATACTACAATTTTAAATTAAGTAATTATGTGCTTGTTGACAAAACCAAAAAAAAAAAAAAAAAAAGGTTGTGTAACAGCCCTTTTAAACCAAGTTGTGTGATATTTTGATTATTTTCTACAGTATATTTTTTATTACACTGTTCTCACAATGTTTGCCCCTCATTTGTTTTATTAAACTAAAAAATAATTTTGATTTTTTCTTAGACTCAAAATGATTGTATTTATTACATAAATTGTTAATAATTTTATTACAATAAATTGTTTCTCAAAAGTCAAAACACATATAAGAGCACTTATTTTAAGAAGGAAAAAAAAAACACTTTTGATGCTATAGGACTCTTAAGCCCTAACAACTTCAAATTAAAATGTCATTATTACCACAAAACAAGCCACAAGTAACAGATCATAAAACCAAACATAATATATTTTCCAACAGTCGCTAGTTTTTGTTCACATCAAGGGAATGCCAACAAGCATCAACAAATAACAACGCCTACTGTTTAGACACTCTCCAAACCAATGGGCATGGGGGAAATGAGAGGAAAAAAAAAATAGGAACTCAACCAAACATTCATAAAATAAAAAAATATACTACTAATACTACTACTATTAAAGCACAAATATAGCCATTCAAAACTGCCCCCAGACATGATTCTCTCTCAGCAAAACAGCGGTCCACCCAATGACAATTGAATCCTACTGCTGCTTGCATTCTGGTGGTCGCTCACTCTCTGCCCCAGCTGGTACTCTTCCACTGCTCTACAAGTTCCAAAACACGACACCACATCTCTCTCATCAGCAAAATATTATGCATAACAAATCTTCTATTTTTAAACAAGGACGGGAATCATACCTTCTGACCACTTGATGACTGCAACAACAATTCAAAATCAAATTAACAAGACATGATTGATTAGCAACTTTTCAAAACCCAATACAAAAATAGGAATACTGCAAAATTCAATTTATTTTAATTCCGTACCTTCTTTTTTGTCTTAGTTTCCTCCTCGTCTTCATCATCCTCATCCTTCTCTTCGTCCTCGTCTTCCTCATCCTCATCCTCGTCAATGTCATCATCATCTTCATCTTCATCTTCATCATCTATATCTCCAAACTCCTCTGCCTGAATAGCCTCTCCAGTAAACCACGACACAGCATGGGGGATTATTTTGTCTCGGATGGTGGACCTACACAATACATCATATAATGATTACAGAAAAAATATGACGCAATGAATCCAAGTACAGAGCACCAAATAACATGTGAACTAATATTGGAAAAGCTCACAAATATAGTTATAAAAAGCTTACCCAATGTCATAATCTTGTTCCATCTGATTTTGAAGCTCCTCAGCCTGTTCACAAACCAAAATAATACATCACATATAACATATAACAATACTAATTATTAATCAATTGCTCATCAGACATGAAGTACTAATCATACAGTATCTTCATCAATGTCCTCATCCTCTTCAGGAACCTGTGGTGGATTGAAGAAGTTGAAGAAACTTTCACAGGTTTCAGTCTTAGTAATAGGCTTGGTATTCTTTGATCCCTTCTTAGGTTTCTTTTTAAGGATCTTCTGGGTCAAGCATTTCCCAGGATACCATTCAATCTCCGTCCTGCAAAGTAATAACCACTTGATCAAAAACCAAAACATGGACTCACCATCCTCAACAATATGATTACAGATAAAATAACAATAGACCACTACAAATAGTGAAGAAATAACCAAATTTACCCTATTGCTTTCTCGAGAATAGGCTCATCCTCATCAATCATATGATATATCTTTGTCAGAACAGTGTTCTTGAAAAAGGGATTTGTGTTAAAGAAGAATTCAAGTTTGAATCCTTTGGGATTATCAATCCTACACCACTTAATATCTTTAAGATACTCGAGAGCTGCTTCATCACGCTCAGAAATCTGATTCAAGATAGAAAAGTTATATTATTTAATAGAGAATTCACTTGGGAAAAAACATATATAACAAAGTACAATTTCAATCAACTAACCTCCTCGGCAAGTACTTCATTATTTTTCATGGCATTGAGCCAGAAGTCAGGCACTCCATTCTCTGCATTTAAATGTAATTAGCACACCAAGTTTGGAGTAAGAGGTACAGTGAAACAAATACATCACCAGTTTAATAAACTACCATTAGCAGCATCTTTATCCCCTGCTTGTTCCACTGCTGCTTCCTTTGAAACTCCTTCAACTTCAGTCACACCGTTTACGATATCATATCGCTGCAAGTGTATCCAACAAAATTAACAAAGGACGGGTTTCCAACAAAACTATCAAAGGACAGGTTTCCTTCAATTGACTCATCTAACAGTGAAATTAGAACCAAACATTTTGATTAAAGGGTAAGGCCTCTCAAACATGAACACAAAGACAAAATGCAGACTTGTAAGTCACCTTGGTGTAAAGTGGCTGGTACAGTTTTTGATACTTCGCCTCAAGTGCTGCTCTCTCCTCAAAAAACTTAGCCTCCAATTCATCATGCTGGCTCTGTAAATGTACAAAAGCTTAATTGGTTAAGCAGTTGAAATAATACATTCACATCAAGAAGTCTCCTTGGCAAGCAATAATGCAATCAATGAGAGAAAATAATAATAACAGATAATAAAATAATATACATTTTCAATAAATTGCATCTTGATTGATTCAGTACTTGTATAACTGTGTGAGGTACTAATTATCTCTGCAAATGAGAAATAAACAATCTGTCCCATTAATTTATAGGATATTATATGATCACAGTCACAACAGACTTATGAGCATTCGGAGCATGTTTTCCTCGGGATTGATGTGGTGAAAATTTTCAAATATTGTAAAATGAGGAAACTGTGAACAACACAACTGTAAAATTTCTACAACTCAGTCTTAGGAATAATTTCCAGTGACAAAATATATAGTATCTCAGATGCAAAGAATACGGTGAGGGCAACAGACAGAGCTATATGGTATAAGTGTATGACTTCAAGGTAAGGCACAGTTTTGGTCTAAACCAATATTATACATACAAAATTAACAAATCGTTATATTTGTTCATATATAACTTTCAGGATCCTTAAGACATGTTAAGAAAGAGTGCTTGCAAAGATGTCAAATGCGTGTAAGTAATAATATAGATTGAAAACTAATGATGTAGATTAACAAATACTGGATATGGATATCATAGAATACTAGGGAATTCATTCATAAAGTGAAGCATTATATATTTACACAAGAATTACCCAATAGCAGTAACAATCTCAGTATTCTTTGAAACTAAAATTGCGCACAACAATATCAAAATACTCATATCAAAATGCAAAACAAGAAATAGCAAAAGAAATCTGATAGAAATCATGAAGTGCAAGAAAATAACAAGAAAAAGCATAGTTTAGCACATGTTAAACGTACTTGGACTTCTCTGAGAACCTCCACACGCTTCCTGACATTCGGAGATAGACTTTCCAGCACGTCTGTGTGCTGCCCAGCCAGATTCTGAAGCTTGTTCTGCAAAAAGAAACATTATCCGTAAAAATATTTAACCAGAAACTCAGTTCAAAACCTAGCGAGACAACTCGCTGTGATAAAATTCAATTGCTTCTCCAACTACGGATACAATCAGGCAAGAAACGTTACTGACCTTGAGGGCGTTAACGAGGTCGGCTCGATCGGTCTCGTTGAGAGCTACAGACACAGAGAGCGGAGAAACCAGAGGTAACAGAATCAGATTGATGAAGAACATCGCATAAAACAAGATAAGAAAAGGATAGAGGTAAGAGATTACCGGAGCTGAGATCGGACATGGTGAAGTTGTCCTTGTCGTTGCTCATAGTAGACTAGACGGAGGTCGGAGACGAGAAGAAATGGAGAAGATAAAGGGCTCTGCTAAAACCCTAGAGAGCGAGGCGGTGAGAAGAAATGGGAGAGGCTTTTATAATAAACGTGGCCTCAGCCTCGCTTAAATCCTCTCCGTCTTTTTAAAACCTAACACCTGCACCTGCTCTCTCTTTAATTTGTAAGCGCCAGACGCAATAGGCCTAGCTTAGGGCTGTTTCGGCTCTGCTTTTGGTTTAGGATATTGTTAACAAATTTAATCACTTCTAACTAAATATTGGTGACATATTGTCTTTGTCGGTTTTTAGCATTGATTTTGTTTTTATTATTCGATCTGCGTATCGAATTGCTCATTTACTAGTCAAATCATTTGTGTGCAAGATTATTTTATAACAATTTGTGTTCCCGTTAAGTCTGTCCTTTTGGAGCGGTGAAAAGTAACCGATCCCTTTGGAAGTTGATATTTTAGCTGATATGCTTTAATAATAGTTTCTCTAAAAAAAAAACTAAATTATTTTATTTTAGAGATATAATTTTGTTTATTTATAACTTATGAGTGAATAGGTTTATCTGTATTTCATTTTTTTTAATAAAGCTTATTTATAATTTTATTTTGTTTCCCTTCATTGTTATTATCATTCTCATGTAATATTGTTTACATCAAACGTTGTTTTTTGGTTGGTAAAAAGTTAAAATAAATTGTTAGAAAAGAAAACGATCAAACTATCAACACTTTTTTGAAAAATAATTTTGCAAAAAAAATAAAAAACACTTGCAGGTGAAGTGGCTACGGCTCGTAGTCGATTAGAAAGGTTAGAGAAGGATAGGTCAGGGTCGACAGGGGCTGAGATTGATCTAGCCCGTATCCCATTTTTGGAGTTATTGAAGAAGCAAGAACTGTTTTGGAGTCAACGTGCTAAGACTACTTGGCTACGATGTGGTGATCTCAATACACGATTCTTTCATAAGTCCGCTACGGTTCGTAAACGTCGAAACATGATTGAAAGACTCTGAAATGGGTTTGGTCAGTGGGTATGTTTAGATTCAGGGCTTGCTGAGTATATCCAAAATCATTTTTCTAATTTTTTTAATTCGCAAAGGGTCATTCCGAATGATTTGGAGAGGGTGGTTCAGACTCGGGTGACGAGTGAACAATATGACTGGTTGATTCGGGATGTTACAGAAGCATAAGTTAAGCTAGCTCTCAATGATATGCATCTGGAAAAATCCCTGGGGCCGGATGGAATGGGATTGGGTTTTTACTTGAAACACTGGAGTTTGGTTGGTAAGGACGTATCGGATGCTTGCATTCAAGCTCTTAAGGATGGCAGGTTACCTGAAGGAGTTAATAATACGACGATTGTTCTTATTCGGAAAAAAGATAGGCCGAAAGTCATTGGGGACCTGCGTCTAATTGCCCTTTGTAATGTCATCTATAAATTAATTTCAAAAGTTCTTGCCAATCGGTTGAAGGAGGTTATTTCCGATGTCATTTCGGAATCACAAAGTGCATTTATCAAAGGTAGATTAATTTCTAATAATGTTTGCGTAGCTAATGAAATAATTCATTGGTTATATAGGCATAAGCAGAGAAACGATGGATGGATGACTACTAAACTCGATATGGCGAAAGCTTATGATCGACTGGAATAGAATTATTTGGAGTCCATGATGAGATGGATGGGTTTTCCGGATATGTGGATTGGTTGGGTGATGATGTGTGTGTCTTCGGTTTCTTTCCGGATCAGTTTAAATGATATTTTGTTGCAATAATTCAAGCCGAGAAAAGGGCTTCGGCAAGGTGATCCACTCTCGCCTTATTTATTTCTCATTTGTGCAGAGGGGCTTTCGGGTTTGCTGCGAGAGAAGGAACAAAATGGTCTGATTTCTGGCTGCCGGATTGCAATGGGTTGTCCGCGAGTTTCTCACTTATTATTTGCGGATGATTCGATGATTTTTTTTAAATTAAATTTACCAGAGGTTGCTCAATTGAAAGTTGTGCTTAAGGAGTATGAAGTTTCTTCTAGACAAAAGGTTAATTTTGATAAGTCTTCTTCTATGTTCAGTCCTAGCACGAAAGACGATATGCGTCGACTTGTTTCAACTTGTCTTGGTGTTAAGCAGGTGCAACATTTTGGTTCTTATTTGGGCATCCCGGTGGGGATTGGGAGGAGGAAGGTTGGTTTTTTTAATTGTATTATTGATGGTACGCGTGCTCGTGTTGCTGGGTGGAACAAAAAAATGCTCTCATTTGTAGGTCGTGAGGTGCTACTTAAGTCGGTAGCCCAAGCTTTACCTACATATTTAATGAGTGTTTATTTAATTTCAAAAAGAGTATTGGCGGATGTCGAACGGGTGTGGACTGGGTTTTGGTGGGGTTCAAGAGATGGTTCACGTCGGGCTATTCATTGGAAGAGTT
>JAYMTE010001043.1:0-14637 GCA_036897545.1 Pelargonium fulgidum
ATGTCGAACTCTGTCAGACTTTCTCCAAACCATGTTGAATCATACCACCAACTACTAGTTGACCCCGTAACTTGATCCTATCACGAAGGTCACCGTCTCCGCCTTCCACTGCCACTGCTGCTCTTTGCGAACTCGGACTGAATTCTGCCATAGCCGCAATTTCCGATGATAATGCCGATGCCCTAAATCTTTCACTACCACCTCTCTAACCACCACTTGTCGAACCGTAACCGCCACAAACGAAAGCAATCATCACCTCCATAGATACTCTGATGGTATTACACTCATGCGAGAGAAACGACCTCTTCGATACGATACCCCTAGCTGCCGTCTAAGGAGCTGCAGCTGCCGCTCTTGAGAGAGAAAGAAAACCCTTTTAGTTTATCATTCAATCCAATTCTCAGGATAGTTAGACTTAAGTCTGGTTGGCTTTAGACCAATGCCAAGATTTTGGAACAAAAGAAACTATTTATTCAAAAACAACTAGACAAAGTCACATTGACATTAACATCTCAATAATGGAATAAGACTAGGAATAAAAACATGATTCACATTTGAAGGTACAAAAGTGGGGACATTACCTTTGAAGGACAAGTCAACGAGCAATATACGCTCATAATAAATTACTTTCATGCAAAATTATAATATAAAGATCAAATGTGGAAAGTTAGAATACTAGAATATAAAGTTGCACGTGCCAATGTGTAATCTATATTCTTGCGATAGTGAGAATCTCACCGTCCATAAACCCAGAGCCCAAGCAGCCTACACAATTTGGATACGAATTTACAGGAGACAGATCCAATTTAGTTTATAAGCTATTCGAAATATGTCGATTTAGTATTTGAAATGTCTAACGAGTCGATTTAGTCTAATTAATTTATCTCAAATATTTTCCGAAATCGTGTCAAATTAGTACATTTTGTCAAATTTATGAGCGGAATTTATTAATTCCTGTTTATTTGTAATATTTTATTTGACGGAACGTTCTGATTTGACACGGTTTATACACAATTAACGAAAGCAATCACTACATCCAAAAAAATTAGGTTTTCTTTAGGTTAAATTGACTAAAGTGATAGTTTAACGACTAAGTAGTTACATTTTGAATAGATCAAAAATTAATTTAGATTTTTTCTGAATTTATATACATCGATTTGGGCCAAAATTAACGCGTGAGGCCCATTAGAAGCCCAAATACAATTGCAATAAAATTCGTGTCGAGAGTCAAAGCTGACTTCTAAACCAAAACCGACCTTGATATTTGAATGCTGAATAAACTTTTATACAAGAAGTGGGCCCACCATAGTCCACCTATTCCCATTGCCAACCTACTATTCTCATTTCTGTTCATTGCTTCTTGATTTTTGTTTTTTTTTTAATTGTTATCTCAAAAACGAGGGAAAATAATATTCCATTGATCACTTCGAGCCACAACCATCTCCAAAAATCCACGGATAATTCTCTGTTTGTAGTATCAAATTTTGCAGAAGAGGACGAGTCGGAGCAGAAATGGCGAGTTGTAGTAGTATGTGTTGCTGTAGGCCTGTGATTTTTGCCAATTCAATCGGCAAAAAGAGCATTCTACCGCAGAGAAGAGCAGGAAACGGTGCCGTATCTATACCTGGAGGAGGTTCTAGGGCCTCTTGCTTTCGTGCGAGAGCATCCATGGTGGAGAGCTCTTCCGATTTCGCCAAGCGAATGGACCAGGCCTGGACTATCTCTCAGGTACTTGTTTGATTTTTCTCCCGATTTTGGTTCTGTAGCCGATTTAGTTTTCTGTTTCATATTTTATTTTTAATTATTTACTCTCTTTTTTTGCTTGATTTTGTGATTGTATTGTTGACGCTCTGTTTGGTTATGAGGAAATATAGATGGAAGCAGAATGAAATGATTGATTTGTTTATGATAATGAATTTAAGAATGATCTTATATCAAAATTCTTCAGCATATGAGCTTAATTTACGAAGTTTCAAGAAAAATGGATAGTTGTATGTGTTGATAATTTTCTTACAAGAACATTGTTTTTCTTCATGTGATTTGTGTTGATACCTTAAGAAGAAAGGTACTAAAAGTAGCATTACTATTTGAATTTTGAGTAATTTAGACACATGTTTGATGAATGTCAGCTCCTGTTTTTGTGTTTCATACATTGTGTGTATGTAGTAGCGCTTAATATGATTGGAAAATTTGAGATAGGATGGCAGTATTTGTGCCAAATTAGAGTATTGGGAAATTTAACTTGATTTGACCACGTTGATGAGGGACTACCAATAAAACCTTGCAGTGTTGTAACATCCTATTGTTGGTTTTCAAGTCAAGAATGACAGATGAGAGTTAGGTGTGAGTGTGGACTGTGGAGAGCTTTGCTTATGTTATGTTGCAGACTATGCAAACATTTAGGTCTATCAACCAGACGGCCACTTGCTGATACATTGTGTTTTGGCCTCTAAGGACACTGGACACCTGTTACTCTTTTCCAAAGTGATGATAGTCTCTTTTGTCAAATAGTGGTGGAGGTGTATCACTTAGAAAATCATCACACTTCTCAGTCTGATCATGTTACCTTAGTTTATTGCATTTTCTTTGGTGATATTTAAATGATCCTCAAACACTCAAACCTATGATAAAGACACTTGTGGAGCCTATGGGGCGAGGTGTGAGTCTTTACTGTATATTTTTGTTGGTGTGTAGTTTTAGTAATCACCTTGTCTCATTTTCTTTTCTTTTTGTGATTGGAGGCTTTCTCCATGCTGCCGCCCTATATCTACTTCTAGCATCTTACTTTTTTAGATCATTAAAAATGGATGTTTCATTTCTACTTCATTTCATAATAGGTGGGGGATGAGGTTTATTAAAGATCATACTAGTATTGCATTATCAATGAGCCACATTTTGCAGTTACTGCTGCAGCCCCACCCTTGAAAAAGCTTCATGCTAGAAAGTAATGTCCTGTTTGACTTGATTAAACATATTTGACTTTCAGATTATTTAATGTCAATTGAATTTCCGATGTAATTAATTATGTAGTCTCTAAGTGTGTGGCCTAGTGCACAATACTTCCACTACTGTGGTGTGGGTCTAGGAGCCAGGAGGGGTCATTTATAAATCTTCTCTCTCAATCAGTGCAAACATGTCAAATGTATGATGACTAGTACTTTTTTGGTCATTTGAGTTTTGTGCTCCAGAAGTAGAAGGCTTTTGTTCCTTTGGAGAACAAAACTATTTCTACGTCTGTCGTGACTGCACAATGCCAGTTTCAATTTATAAATGAAAATATGGAAATGAAGAATGCATCATAAAGATCATCTGGGTGAACTTTGGGAGTATCTGTTAATCAAAATCAACACAAACAGGCATTAATGATATCTTTTTTCTATCTAGTAAGGTTGAATTTAGTGCTAGAAAACTAGCATGTCATGGATAGCATTCCTGAAGACATCCACTTTTTGTAATACTCGGAACCTGTTACTTGCAGATCAAATAACTATTTTTGTTTAAAATCGCTGACCTTAAATTATGGAACTAGGGGAGTGATTTTGACTGGTGATGAGTTTTAATATGATACGAAAAGTAAGGGAAGTAACTTCGTCATTTGCTGCAGGTTACTGCTTTCAGGAAATCTCCTGGCTTGATTTAATTATGTCCTATAATTGATATCCTTCTACCCCTAAATTTTCCAATGCTCGTGATGTATGTAGCAACCAAGGCCAGTTGGGTGTTCTTCATGCGACTCAAATGGGCACGTTGAATGTAAATGGTGTGGAGGTACAGGCTTCTTTATTCTTGGTGATAACATGCTCTGCCAAATCCCTTCCAGAAACACTAGCTGTGTTATTTGCTCCGGAAAGGTACAGTTGCAAGAGTAGTTTTGATGCAAAAACAAGTGGCCTTGCATTTTCTTAGTTTTCCATATCATCTTTACGCCAACCCTTACTTTTCAATGATTTATTTACAGGGTTCAACGTCCTGCTTTGATTGTAAAGGAACTGGGTTTCGTGCTGTCTGGTTGGGAGAACCTCCCATATCCAAATAACAATGCTGCTTTTGAGTTTAGGAGATACAACCATTGAAACACAAATTCACATTCATGGACTGATTTTTTTTGTTCTCATTGCTTGTAATTTATATTACAAAACAAAAAATTCAGATGTGTCTAGTTGTGCTCTGGTTTTTTTTTTAGTAAAGATTCTTACTTGTCCGATGAGGATTTCAGTGCATCAACACCGATTTTCCACTCAACGGATCATCTTAGATTTCCAGTGACAAAATTTAGTCTCGCATCACTAGAGCACACTAATGAAACTTTTCACACCCTAGAGCTCCTTTAATTATAAACAAATTATTAATTCACCATTCTCTCTCTTTTTTTTTTTTTTGAATAATAATTCACCATTCTCAAAATCAATATCCAATATTCTTAAAAATTATTAGCACTACATGGAGCATAAGAAAGAAAGTTCAATCCCACTCATCCCTTGTTTTCAAAAATTAAATTCTGTGCTTATTTTGAGACAGATAAATAACAATTTCAACAAGGGACAACTTACTTTGAACGAAATAACATAACATACAACCTCACGTCCACATTTATACAAAAGATCATTACAAAAACCAAATTCAGTGACTTCATGAAATACAAACATGTTCTTAGTTGATAGTTATCATGACCAAATATAACATAAACAAAGACAAATAAAACAGAAATTGTTTCAATATGTTCACATCACATATAATTCAAGGAATTGAATAATTTGGCTTTTCCTTCATAGCAAGTTCATAGTTGAACTCCAACCAAGACAAACGAGCTTCGTCATCTGGCTGCAAAACAAACATTGATCGCTCTTCCTTTTTGGATAAAAAGTTGCAAGCATAGTTCCATATATTACTCCGAGGAACAACACCGGGAAGACTTTGTAGAATCCCCAAACACTTTTTAGTGGTTGGTCCTGAACATGGTGAACGGCAGGATGGCATAGCAGCACTTGTGGCAGGCGTAATCTGCACGAGTGAATGAATATCGTCCTTAATAGATGCATCAGTACAAAGTTTCTTCCTTCCCGTCTTTCTATTTGTATCATCTTTTGACTTTCTCTTTACTGTTGATGGTTTAGGAGACACGATTGGGTCATCCTCAGTAGCATCAATATCTTGGAAATCATCACTTCCCTCCCTTTGATTGTATTCATCACAATAATCTTGTAATCCACCATCGTCTTCATGCTTTGCTACATCTTCATGAAATCTCAAGCTGACACCAGACCTATCAACTTCCATCTCACATTGATCCGGTGCTGGTACCACCTTAAATTGATTAGGTGCTCGTATCACCTCATATTGATCCGGTGCTGGTACCGCCCCAAACTGATTAGGTGCTTGTATCACCTCAAATTGATCTGGTGCTGGTATCACCTCAAATTGATCCGGTGCTGGTATCACCCTAAATTGATTAGGTAATCGTATGACCTCAAATTGACTCGGTTCTCGTATCACCTCACATTGACCCGCTGCTTGCACCCTCTCACTGGTTGTGAGATTAGAAAATAAAACATCATACTCGGGCCCTATTAATGTGATATCTATGAACTTGAACACCCCATAATCTTTAATCATCTAGAAAAATCAAAATTAGAGTATAAGGCATCAGTGTCACATAAACAGTATAAAATAAATTAACAAACAAGTAAACATTATTATTTTTTTAAATTACCTTAATATGGCTTTTCCACCATGGGTGGTCTGCAGCTACTGCCATCTTCACCTGTTCCCAAGCTATGCCCGTCTCATATCTCATGAAAAATTTCAACCACAACCATTCGTTTTCCATTACATTCCATTGCTTTTTCAGTTGTATTACAGTGTAATTTCTACCCATTTCTTTGTTGAAACTTGTCATTACATTTTTCCAACCTTTTTTGTTAAGATGATTATGTGACATGTTCCCTTTCCTAATCTCTTCTAAACAAAGGTCAACAAATTTCTTTACAATATCTGGCTCCCACTTATTAGAGACACGCTCTTCCTCTATTTCTTTTGGTTTTCCAGACTTTGGCTCCATCTTGAAAACAGCATTCACAATTGGTAACAACCAATTAATCACGTCAAATAATAAGCATGAAATTACATAATTTCATATCAATTAATCATATTATCGTTCTCCTCTCAAATAAAAACTGAGTTTAAAATTAATAAAACGGACTATCAAAAGACTTGTAACAGTGTCACAAACTATAGATTATTAATAAACAAGCGCCAGAAGGTTCACAAAAACTATAAATTCTCAATGTAATAAATTGTGAAATCACCGCATATAGTACTCATACATGGATGCATAAAGACATGTGTGTTCATTTCAAGCAAAAAGTAACCCTAACATGTTAAATGATCAAAACAAGCAAAACTAGAACACATATAGCTTTAGCTTAAAAGCAACTATAAGCCTGATCACAGTACAAATAATCAATGTAAATAACTAAACCGTAACTACAAAATTTTAGCAAATGCTCTTCATATAAATCAGCATAACAAGCATAGACAAAGTCACTCTAGCAAGGGCCAAACATAGAAATTGTGCAAATAAGTGTTTATTAATAAATGCTGTTCCCATTTTCCCAAGTTGAATGTAATATCAAGGCAGTGCTTACAAATAGATGTTTAGAACTTATACACTTAACTCAAATTCAAACAAACTTAATAAAAAGAAGTGTTTGGTATATTTTATTTTCCATGGGTTAACTTAACCTAAACGCGTGAGATTAAGATCTAACTCGCACACTCCATGCTAAACATGCCATTGTCTAATAAGGAATAATTCTGATCCCTCGATAAATTATAGCTCCTATCTACCTATTTGATAAACTGCACAATGGGGTTTGATAGTAATATTTTTCTAGTTTGAAGCTCATTTCCTGCTATAGTTAAATCAGCCGACAAGCTGGAAAACATCCAGATGCAATGTGATGTGCCTATGCCCACTGCACAGCAAATTCAATGGGATGCAATGAAACTTCTCCCTGTTTGAAAGGAGACATAACTTATGGATTTTTTTCCACAATTTGTCATAGCTATCCAAGATTAGATTGATTAAAATGAACATATTCACAGGTTAACTTACATTCCACTTACAAATCCATCATTTTAAAATAAGATTGAGAAAAGGAACTACCATTTTGGCTTCAAAAAGATAGTAGCACTCATCACACAACAATACGAATTCGTCCTGCACTTTCTCGAATCTAGAAGAAAGATCCATTGTATTCGCCTGCTCTCGACATCAAACAGTTCTTATTTCAGTAACACTTTGAAAAAAGAAAAAATAACCTAAAATCCAATTTTTTGCTCTGAATGATTTGCTGGACTTACATTGTCCGGAAAGATACGTTGAAGCTCCTTCTCGAGCTTGCGACGAAAATCGCTTAGGCTGTAACTCGTATTCGCGAACAAATGCGTCAAATCTTTCATGCCTTCATGATCCATCTTCTTCCGCTATCTCCTAGGGTTTTAGCTCTGTGTCATTTTCACATTTTGTGCTTTCTGTTTTCAAATTTTTCTGGAGCAGTATTTATAGTCACAGTTGTTGATTCGTTCTGACCGATACGATGTCGTTTGATAGCACGTTTGTATTTAGAAGACACAAATAAAATGGGCCAAAATTCTAATTTGGCCCATTATATAGGCCCGTAACCGGCCCAATCTCAGTTTCGCTTGTTATTGCGGTTCGTGTTGGTTCAGTCTCGTTGCATCATCAGAGCTGCAGAGAAACGGCAATGGCGAACGAAGAGGAGAAGCTTCTGGAGGACCAGCTGCAGCTTCAATTGCAGGAGCAGAGAGACTCTCTCGCTTCCATCGAAGACGCCTTAGCATTGGACGCCTCCAATTCTGAGCTTCTCTCGGTACTTTTCCTTATCCTCCCTCCTCCCATTTCAATGCCTCTGTTTGGTTTCCCAGAAAGAAATAAGAAGAAGAAAATGTCATAATTTTTTAGGATTTAGGTTAATTTTTGAAAATTTGTTGAAAGGAAAAGCTTAGGTTATGTTGGAAGGAAAATAACAGAAAACTTATGGTGAGATTCTTTGTATCGCGAGCTGATCTGAAGTTTATGGAGTTTTCTCACCTCAGATGCAGAAAATGTATCCCCTTGGTATTTGTATGCTTTGTTAATACTGATTCAGCTCGCCAAGTAGGAGAATGGTTCAGTCAAAGCATCATATGTCTTCAGTCTTTTCCTATTGTTCAGTTCTAGCTTTGTTCTGATTCTGGTCCTGGTAGTGAAGTTGAATAGCTTTAATTTCAGAAATTGTGTAACGTCAGGGTCATTGTGTCAGAAGAAGAGGGCTGGAGTTGAACTTTTGATAAGTAATCTATGATTTATTTTGGTCAAACTTGAATTTTACTATGGATTAAAGAGGTTTTGTTGTTCCTATTGCCTTGGAAATTTTTCTGGATGTTTGGTCATTTTTGGTGCTTGGATCTATAGGTGTTATCTTTTGATGTAATTTACCTTTTATTGCGTGTCAGGTTCATGAGGAGCTTCTTCTGGCAATCAAGGATGCGGAGGAAGGGCTTTTTCACCTAAAACGCGCACGTTTATTACGAGAAGCTGATTCCGTGCTAAATAGTTTCAACCATACTTCTGAGGAGGTCAAGGCAGAAACTCTTGATCCTACGGATGTTGAACCAGAACCATTTGAAGATAAAGCTTACTCTGTGGGAGCAAAATGTAGATTCCGGTACATTGATGGACGTTGGTATAATGGTCAGGTTATTGGATATGAAGCTTCTGATGTGGCAAAGATTTCTTTCCTCACACCTACATCTGAAGATATGCTGGTGAGTGCTATTTTGTTTTCACTGTTGCACATCTTTTCTCTCTTCATTAAAAAAAAAAAAATCTGTCAAGCAAGTTTATTTGATTGGTTTATCAATTTATTTTTGAGTTGTTCATATGCTCTTATAGACCATGTTTAATGTAATAAAAAATTGACATTTGGTGAAAATTAACAGATGCAATTATTGACTCATCAATAATTACTACAAAAGCAACCGAGCCATATCCTAAACAAAGTTGGGGTTGATTACTTGTATCCTCTAACAAAATTCTTTGGGATCCTCTGCTCGTATTCTGCCACATTAGTTCATCGGACCCTAATATGTATTATTGCTGTGTGTACGAAAACACATTTACTTGTGTGAATCCAATTAAATAGTCTAAGACCTACCAGTACTAGTAGATTATCTTCTTTTAGAAGCAGCACTTATGTTCATATTGGCATGAATTGAATGGGATTTTTTCATAGAAATTAGTCAAAAACTACTAGAGCTTCAAAGTTTCCATAACTTAAATTTTCCAAAAACTGATTTTTGGGTTTTAGTTTTGCCAATGTCCCAGCAAAAAGGGCAACAGTTTTGCTGGGTCTATGAAGGAGATGTCTTTGACATTGCCCCTCAAGTTAGTTAGTTCAAGGTTACATTTATCTTCTTCTTCTTCTTTTCTTTCTAAAAAGATGGCAATACTAAAGCTTCATTGTGTGCATGCTTGACATATTTTACAGATTTTTGGGTATGCATTGTTCTTGCTGTGGAATCTGATGGTCTTAACACTTTGTGATAGATTAGTGGGTCTTGAGAATCGGTTGCTTTCTCAAACATTCAAATCTACTAGCTACGGATTACCTGATGTGATTAGTGGTTTACGATTTAGCCTAGTCTAATGACCAAACCTGAGAATATTTGTATTCCCAGACCTTTTTTATTGACTCCTTTCCTCCCAGTCTACGAATATTGCAGTTCAGCATTGTACTTCTGCAAAATTGGCCTTCATTGATGTGTGTTTCAGAATGATATTGCCTCAGTTTGGCTTGAAAACTTTCTACACACAGACAGATGTACGCCCACATGCAAACCACAGAGCAGTCCGCTATGGATTGGATTTCTTTAGCTGAAAAACTAGGAGCAATTTGCTTGATACTTCTCAGGCACCAGTAACCATCACCATGATACTAACCTCTATTAATATAGAGTAAATTGTGGTTCTCTTTGTCATGTCATTTACTAATGCTGGACCACCCAAGTGCAGATGTGCAAGTTCTATCTACAGCAACGGTGTCGATTTGGCACTAACTGCCGTTTATCACATGGTATGTTTAACTCGTTTCCATTGTAAGGAACAGTGGATCCAAAAAGTTACCAATATTCTCACTTTAACCAGATTATTTCTTGAAAGGAACTAGCTGAAAATGATAAAACCATTTTATTTGCAAATATAAATTAATACACATTTCTTTTATCTTGATTTGACTTTGATATGGATGCTAAAGAACTTCATTTCGTATCAATCTTCTTTACCCAACTTAAGCGAAAT
Source organism: Pelargonium fulgidum (assembly GCA_036897545.1). NCBI lineage: Eukaryota > Viridiplantae > Streptophyta > Magnoliopsida > Geraniales > Geraniaceae > Pelargonium > Pelargonium fulgidum. Next base: position 10,361 of record JAYMTE010001043.1, read on the forward strand.
GATGTGTACTTGACAATTCAGTATAGCTGTATACTTGAGGTTTGACACTTCTTTTCTGCTTTATAGTAAGAACTGAACTGTTTATCCAAGCTGTTCCTCCATATGCAACTTCTTGTATGACAAATTGAGCATTGTGTCAATTCTTTATGCTTTTATTTGGAATTAATAGTTTGTCTATTGTAAAACACATAGCAACTTTGTGTTGGTTTTCTCTTTTCTCTACATGCTGCATTCACAATGAATAACAGTGTTATTTACTAAGTTGGTTATTGCTTGTACAGTTTCTTCCAGTATCTAAGAGCTGATGTAGGTTCGTTTTTGTAGGAGTTGATGTTCCTTTATCTTCTTTAAGGAAGTATACCCCGACATTATGGGAGCAGTCACTGGTTGGGTCTAGTATTTGGGCAACCACAGGTAGTAGAGATGGTCTTTGGAGGGAAGCTGAACTTGAATCATGGGATGATGAACTTAGGGTGGGGCAGGTTGTTTTCCGAGATGATGGAAGCTCTTCAAGACTTGGAGTGGAATCTATAACATTGTCTGAGTATGCTCAAATAAGCGGCGATGAAGAAAGTGATTCTGACTCAGAACAGTCTGATTCTAGTGACTATGAGGAAGATAGCCCAGAAGGTTTAGGGTTTCTTGGCACCTCCCAACAGAAGGGCATCCAGACTGATACAGCCATATTTGCGAAATGGGAGAATCACACACGAGGCATTGCCTCAAAGATGATGGCAAATATGGGTTATCGTGAAGGGATGGGCTTAGGTGCATCTGGACAGGGAATGTTGGCCCCCATATCTGTGAAAGTTCTTCCATCAAAGCAATCTCTCGACCATGCTCTTGAGTCTCATGAAGGTGAAGAAACAGAAGTAAAACAAGGGAAGAAGCGGAGCAGAGGGGGTAAGAGAAAACGCGATAAAAAGTTTGCAGCCGCATCCCGAGCAGCAAAAGCTGCAGAGGAATCTAGGCCAGATGTTTTTAGTCTCATCAATAAGCAACTTGCAAGTTGTGAAGCTATGAACGGTGCTTCTATGAAGAAGCAGCAAAACAAGGGAACAGAAGGGGAAAAGAAAGTTGATAGGCGCTCCCTGGTTGCCTATGATGACGAGGTGAAGGACTTGAAGATGCGAGTTGAAAAGCTAGAAGAAATGGTAAATAGAAACCGAAAGGAGAAGGCTGTTTATGAGGCTGCTATGAGGAAGCTAAACGAAACCCGCACAACTTTGGCAGAGGTCATGGCAGCTCATGCATCTGCATCAGATGCAGTAACCAGCAGAGAAAAGGAGAAAAGATGGCTGAAGTTCTAAAATTTGATACAAATTTACGTGCTATTACTAGGTGTATTAATCAATGTATTGTTCGTAGATTACTTTGGTGATTAGATCATTGTACTTGAACAGAGGGGTTAGTTCCCCATATTTGATGTGCTCACGAAATGCATTTTTTTTGTGAGATTACTAAACCCTACCTATTCACAATTTGATGTACAGTTTAAGCCTTAAGGTCTATGATTAGATTTTTGGATAATTTGGACATGTACCTGTGGGATTGGCTTGTTCAACAATTTTCACAGATTAAAGTGGGATTGGACATGTAAAGCGTCTGCAAGACTGCAACAGATACAAATCACAATATATTCTATACAGTTATTGTCCTAAGAAACAAATAGATAGAGATATCAAAGGAACATAGTTTATCATTTGCTGCTGATTCGTCTATTTGCTCACAGTCTCCTGTGTGTCCTAATGAAGTTTGTTGTGTTCAGTGCTATAGCAGCTGAGCATGCATAAGCTCCACCTAAACACAACGTAACTGATACTAAAAGAAGAGCCTTCCACTGCCTTCCAGAAACTAGAATTGCCATCGCCGTCAATGCAAGAGCTGCAACAGTAAGTCCTTTCTTCCAAGCTTCAAAAGCCTTGATAACATCTCTGCATCCCTTGCAATGAATTATATGCCGAAAGTACCTATTGGCGAGATTTGGTGCGTGCATCGTTCCAATGCCTCCTTTGGCAGGCAGAGAGGCCGAGACTCCAGCAACTAGTCCGGCTGGTGCATGTTCCACCACAGCAGGCTGTTCGGGCAGAGAAATAGTGCTATGCCCAAAATAGTAGGGCATCCCGTGCCCAACTTTATCCATCCACTTCCTGTATTCGGCTACCCATGTATCCGAGGACCTTAGATTGAGGTAAAGCTCTTTTGTTGGGACTTTTTCCTTCAACAAAACCTCGTTTTGGGACGAAAGGAATCCCATGTCTTGCTCGAAAACCTTACAAGCATTCTGATGGAAGTACCACTTGGGGAACAACTTTGCCAAAGGGGATCTTTTTGTTCCTCCAAACCTCACAATAAGCATGGACTTCCCTTGTCCAGTTGGCCTGCAAAGGAAGAGACCTGAGAAGTAGTGTTTTTCCCCGTCCATGAGAAGCTCTCGGTTATTTTGAAGAACACACGGTGCTTCAAACCGTAAGAAGTTTGGCAATGGTTTATCCTTCCCCTTACCCCCCCACCCTGCGAATCCCCTATCAGTACGTTCAGTCACCTCAAAACCCAGCGGTTGGGCATCTTCCCTTTTTGCCGTCCAATCCGTCCTATCGTGTGAGATTGGGATATGGGCTGGATCCATGAGGTTCTCAAGAAGGATTGAGTGATCATATGGAAGCTCGTGGATTGTTGAGGTGTCTTGAAACCCAGGCCGGTCAAAGTTCTCAAACCAAGGTAATTTACTATGGTTTGGCGGAGTCTTCTGAGACATCCATACCCAAACAACTCCTTGTGAATCCTTAACCTCATATGTCCTAAGACAAGCTGATCGTGGAATTTTGGCATCTGAGGGAAGCTGCATTCAAGAAATTTATCAACAACCATTCGATATCCATATAGAAGGCAGAGCATATCACACAACATCAGTCGGTTCAAAGCTTTAAGCTAAAACAAATACAAACCTGAGGAATCTTGACACATTTGCCCTCACCTTCAAATTGCCAACCATGGTACAGACATTCAAGTCTTCCATCAATCAACTGACCTTCAGATAGTTTCGCTAACCTACATCAAGTGGAGCCAAGGTTAATATTTTACTGATCATATAATAGAAGAGAGCAAAGAGACTTAGCCAACACACAAAATAAATGAATTCGAGCGCCGCTATGCACCTACAAATACATTGGGGCGGGTATCAGTGTAAATTCATGAGACGTTCCCCCCTCATCGGCATGACTGAGCCTCAGCCACTAAAAAATTTGGCTGAATTTTTTCTTCTCTATACTAGAAATTGGAAAGTTAATGTATACGCATGCATGCATGCAAGCAAAGCAAAGCAAAGATGTAGGGAAAAAAAACTAGTCTTCACTAAACAGCATCACATAAATCTTCCAATAATGCTACAAAAGTAACTATTTATGAAATTAAACATGGTATCAGAGCTGATTTTTATTGTGATAATCCCACATTTTATAAATATAAAAGAAAGCCTATACCATGTCAAATTTCAATAATAGGTTACAATATAACGATTTGGGATTTCACTTGCACCATTATATTTAGCCACTTTCTTTTTTATTTATCCCACAAGGGATTATCACCCACTTCAACATATACAATAATCAACAATAGGGACCAATCAGTAGTAATTAATTACAATTGTGCACTTCAACATATACATTAATCAACAATAGGGACCAATCAGAAGTAATTAATTACAATTGTAGAGCTTTTCGACATATACAATAATCAACAATAGGGACCAATCAGAAGTAATTAATTACATTAATTGTGCAGCTATAAGCTCCAGTAACTACCAAATCAGAAGTTCAGAACCGATTAATAGAAAATAAACAAAAATCTTGGATTTGGCATGTCATGCATGTATCAGCTTCTCTTGCAAAAATTAGCAAGGAATCAAACTATACCTGTGGGGGCATCGATCTTCATAGCAGCGGAGCACGCCGGCGCCGTCTTTGTAGAGCACGATTTGGCGATCGAAGACGGTAAGGCCCAGAGGCGAATCGTCTGGTATATCCTTGGTGAGGTACAGCGGGTACCATTCCTGAGTCCAATCGTAGTCGGCGACGGTCCTCTCGCTTCTCCGATCTTCCTCGCTTCCGGGGCCGAGCAGGACGGCCTGATCTTCTTCTCCCAGCGGAGGAGCAGCTGCGCCGGAGACCGCACTACATTTGGCGGTACGGTGAGTGAGGATTGGTCTGATGAGAAGATGTGGATGTGAGTGGGGAAGGAAGGGAAGTGGAAGCAGTTTAGGTGTGGTGGGGGTGGGG
>JAYMTE010001044.1:0-14636 GCA_036897545.1 Pelargonium fulgidum
CCTTTTATCTAGACTACTCATGAGGGAGAGTGTTAAGTTTATACTCTCGACTTAAGTCCACCATCCACATGAGGCTTGAATTTGTTTTCTCTTATCCAGTTTACACATAAGAGAAAGTGTTAAGTGATACTCACGACTTAAATCCACCTATCCATGTGCAAGACTGGACGCAAACCCATCTATCTTATACAGCCTACACATCAGGGAGCTAGAGCGTTCGCGAATCTCACGTCAGTAAAATACAAAATAAAAAGTTTACGTAAAATGGTGCCAGTGAAACCCTAAAGATAAGATTTCAGTTCATGAATAATCTATCTGGGCATCTGGGTTTTTCTCTTCCTATCAGTCTTGTTACCTCAGTTACTGCATCAGGTGAATTTGGTTCAATCTGGACTCCATTTTTGTCACACAACAGTGATCACATTGGTCACCATTGCCATTACCAGTACCAACCAATACAGTACTTCTGGCAGTACCGACACTTGGGACCAAACCCTACATTACGTTAACCTGAAAAATAAAAATGCAGTGTACGTAAATATCCAACTTATGGGCCAATTTGAATGTTTGTACTAGTGTGTTTTCTGAATGCTGGTATTTGGTACTCACTTTTTCTTTTTCTTTTTTTCTTCTTTTTTTTTTGGAGTGTATAGAAGGCTTAAAGTTAGGTCATCTTTGTTGATGCCTCTACTCAACTTTATGTAGCATTCCATGTTCAAATTGCTTCTGTCCTATGGGAACCTTTAGATCCCACAAAATTGTGGTTCACTTGCATCAAAATCTCTTGCTTCTGTCAATTAAAGTTGCTACAACTCACACACTAACTAGAGAATTATATGAATGTGATGGGATGCGATGCGATGCGATGTATGATTATCTCATTCGGGGCTATACTAGGGATCGGTTATATAAACTGATTGGACATCTCGTTTTATTAACATTAATTGGTCATACACTGATGTGTGTAAAACCGATCAACACATATAAGTTTTCTAGTCAAAATAATAATTATATAGGCATTGTTTGGTAACACTACTGAAAATCGGTAAGAAAATGTAAGGAAGTGGTTGAAATAGAAATGAGTTGTTCTAAAAAAAAATTATTAGTTACGTGCAATATTATGTTCACATAAAAAAAAGTGTAAGAATATATAGATCCGTTATTGAAATGATCAAATGGATATGAAGTATTTAAGAAATAACTTAATAATATAATTAATCTGTTACATATGCTCTCATAATATGTTCAATGTTGATAAATCATAACCAACATATACATTAAATGAGTAATTTAAACTATTATAATATACCAAATTCAACCGACCTCATCGAACAAATCAAGTTGACCTCATTTGTAGAAGTTAACAACATTTGGCATTTCATATGTTAGTATAACATAACAGAATCCGTCAACCTTATCACCAAATCAAGTTGACTCGATGTGTATTATATGAAGACAGAAAAATAATTCACATGTTGTATCTCCTCCTTAAAGAACGCCAAAATCTTAACGTCTCATTCTTGTACATGAATGATTATTATTTAAAAAAAAAGAAAAGTATACAATGAGTACTTGACAAGAAATACATATTATAATATCTACCCATACCCTATCTATCACTAATACTAAACTAGGATACCAACAGTACCTATGGTGACTCAACCCGAGATACTACAATACCTAAGTGGTGTGCTAACTGCTAACCACTTGGCCCATGCAATGTTGGTGTACATGAATGATTTTAGAGTAATGTTTTATGTACAAAAAAGGCAAATAAAGAGATATGACACATCACTTACACTATTGATGAGTTGGTCAAATTAGAATACGCTACGTGTACAGTAAGTCTTATAAACCGGGCGCTCCGCGCCATAAATTTATGGGAGGATGGTGATATCATAAATGTCGGATTTTGATTGGTTTAAAATTAATTTTAAACCACAAAATATGAAAAATACAAGTGCCACGTAGATTGCCACGTCACTTTGTACATAAAATTTGGGATTTTTAACATTTTCCATGATTTGAAGAAGAAAGAAAAAGGAGAAAATATAGATGAAATTATTAGAAATTGATTATAAAATTCAGGTGAGAAGTAAAGGTACAAGTTAAGAAAGGGAAGCAAGATGTGGGTTGTGAGCTAAAATGATCAAAAGAAAAAGGGCAAGTACTGAATATGCAAGCACATATACATGACATGTCAGTCAGTAATCAATCAAGATTCAAGAGTACAAAGAACATGTTTCCATTATCATTCATTGCACATCCATCCAACTCTATAGGCCCCTCCTATTCCTCACCATACTAGTGTTATTGATTTGTGTATATCATACATTATATTCTTGGCTACTACTTTATTTGTACTCTAATTTTATTGCTAAGACAGCTATGTATACCGGCTTAGGGCTTTTGAAACTATGGACCTCTTCAACATGATTTGAAAGATGGAAAAGTTATAGTAGCTGCTTGGCATCACATGAAAACAACTTATGCACTCTTTGTGATTGCATCAAGGTCTTTCACTAAGTAGCTAGGCATTGGCAAAATTCAACACAATTCGATGAAAATACACGAAACGGATCATAATCATGAATAATTAAGAATATCCAGTTACGTACGATACATGACAATTTTTTTTATTTATTTCAATAACATTTACACTTATACCTATTTATTTAGTTTGTATATAATAACTTTAATGAAACAAATGATTCTCTTTTGGCATATATGTTACACGTTAGTACATTACATTGTTTTGATGTGATAGATATCATCTCCAAGCTCACATTTTATAAAGAGAAATTGAAAATACGAAGTGAAATGAGAGTGAAATATAGCTCTTTAGAGAGTATTAATGTCACATGAAAAGAACGTAACGAAAGTTAGTGAATTTCTCCATTAAAACTGAGAATTTACGTACATAACAAAAACACATGATATGTAACAATTATGAAAACTAAAAATTGTATTTATATGTTTTAAAAGCATCGTACCTAAGTAGCAATCCATAATCACCCCCTGAAAATACTGAACTTTAAAAATAAAATAATAGAAAGGTAAGAACATGGAATGGAAAATAATGTTAGTGTAGGGTTTTCAAGAGAAGATTGGATCAAAAGAAGACAACATAACAATAAACATGGTGAGAAAAGGCAAATGAGCTTTCATGGATGATATTTCTGTTGTGGGCTACCTAGCTACTACCATTTTGTATACTTCCAATTATTTTCAATAGCTTTGCTTGAGTGGTAATTTAAAAGAGGCCCATTGGTCACCACACCAATCCACCACCTAAATCATTTTCCTTTACCTAAATTTCAAATTTAGATGAAGATAAACTAGTTGTTTGTTCCAACAAACACTATTGCACTAATCTATCACACACCCACTTTAGCTTTGGTCCCATTCCCATGGAGATCTATAATGATATCTAATATGTGTACTTGTGATGGACTCCTCAATATATAGGCCTATTGTTTATGTCTATGCTGTGTTTATTTTATATGTTTTGGTTGCATCTGTTTGTTCACATTTTACAATTTGGTTGCATTTTTTTCAACTTCTTCATCACTGTGTCAAATAGGACCCTCTAATCACTCATGGGTCTGAAACTGAAAACAATCATACTTGCTAGCAATACACAAATATACATTAATATTTTTAATTACTTAACCCATATGTTAATTCTTTATTTCTTTGGGCTATTCTTCAACACCACAAAAATAAAAATAAAAAGTTGTTTTTTTAATGGATTTTTAAGGATTGGAGTGGTCGCTAATGTTGTCGTAGTTAAAATTATGCGAGGGATTTGAGTCTTTTGCTAAACTCCTCGCAAATATAGCGAGAGATTGTTTCTCGCTTAATTTTTTGAGAGACTAACTAGAAATAGCCATTGCAAATATTGCGAGAGCTATCACTTACTAAATCGTTGCACATTCAACTAAAAATATAAATTTTCAAAGCTTATATTTGCAACAGATGTCGTCATTAAATTATTTTGCATTAGCGAGAGATGTTATTTCGTCCCAAATTTGCAGTAAATAACTGAACAAAACCCGGAAATACTGACGATCTTACTACTTAGGTAAAAGAAACAATATATTTTCCATAGTTGTCCATAGTAAAATCATGATTTTCTAATAGTGTAAAATCCATTCATCTCAACTACTATAGAGGTGGCAAAATTCATATTTACCGAACTTGGAATTTTACAGATGACCTTGACTCGACCAACTTCGAATTGAGTTAAAATCAAGTAAAAGTCTAGTCGGATAAAAGTTTGATTATTCCGCGAATTCGAGTTCAAATTGAAGTTCTAGACTACTGTATAGTGAAAATTCAGCATATATAGAAGATAATAAAGACTGCTTCAATGAAAACTATTGGACCACCTTTGTCTCTTAATACACAAGCTAGGAGGGATCTATTTTATTTTTTTCCCTCTTCTATAACATTGTTGAAACTTGAAAGTAACTTGTAATAGTATCTAGCAACAGATGTACTATATATAAATTGTTGGGCCCAATATTCCTGAGACGCCACTCAAATACTATTATCTATTAAGCACTCAATATATAGTAAATTTTCATTTCACAAATATGACTATTTTTAGCGATAAATCTCCTGTATTTGACAGCTAATGCAACAATTTTCGATTGTTTAATTATTTACTTGTCACCAATCATTCTTTATGGATGGAATCACCAACCCTCAAATAATTTTTTTCCTTATAAAAATTAGACTTTTAAAAAAATTATTATTTTATGAAGAGGAGAAAATTGTGACCTAATTTTTTCCACGTGTAATATAATTAAAATGGGCCCGGGCCCAGGCCCAGACCCACAGTGTAAATGTATTCTCCAAAAAATGTGAAACTATTCAACTTTTGTGATCTCAATTACTTGAACAAATAAATAAGCTTATACCTAAAACTATAACCTCGTGCAAAAGGGCAATGCATATAGAAGAAAGTTTCAAATTCTAGAGCAAAAAAATAATTGCGGAATAAAAGAATTTATATAATAATAATAATAAATTTTGAAGAAAAAAAAAAAAAAAGAAAGAGAGAAAAATGTCACCGTCCGTGCGGGCATGTACATTAGTAACATTACCTCTAAGGTACTTCCACTCCAAAAGGGAGACCCCCAAAAAAAAAATTGAGTTTTGGTGAATTATAAGAGAAAAGAAAAAGAGAGATGTAATTATTATTGTAAAAAAAGATATTTTATTTGTTAATTTTTTTGTTTTTCATTTCTTTGTTGTTGGGTTAGGCCTCATCGGTAATGGGCCTGAGGCATTTGGGCCGGTCCTAAGAGAGGAACACTTCAACACTAGAGTTTCTCACGGAGAGGCAAAGCGGGCACGCCTGTGCCACTCGGTCACATTCTGTACAAAGGCATAGATGCCGGCACGGCAACAAAACCACCGACGCGACTCGTCTCCGACACGCCCTGCAACTCGGTCCCGCCGCCACGACTCGGTCTGGGTCGACGTAGGCCGACTCGGCGTCCTCGGCTTGGCCCTCCACGCCTCCGTCGTCTCCGGCGCCGCCACCGCCGTTCATTATAGCCTGCTGCAGCTGGGCCTGCAACGACGCCGCCGTGGTCTCCTGGGCCCTGGCCTTGGCCTGCCAAACCTGCGCCTCCACGCTAAGCTGCGCCGCGCGTGCTTCTAACTCGGCGTTCCTGCGGCTGGCCTTCTCCACCTCGGCTTCCTTCTCTCTCAGCCTTCGCGCCACCGATTCCTCCGCCGCGCCGAGAAGCGCACGGTAGTGTCTCTGGCGCTTTTCTGCTAATGTGCGCCGGAGCTGCTCACCCTGAACGAAAAAATGAAAGAAAAAAAAAATCGATAAAAACCTGGGCTTGGAGGATTGGAGGATAGATCAAAATGGAAATTTGGCGAGAACCCATTTGAGAGAAGCGAAAAATGGTACCTGGGCTTGGAGGAATTGGTCCAGCTCGTCCCTCTGTTGCTTGATTTGAGAAGTGAAATCTTCCGATAAAAGCGACAAGAAAGTCGACGGTGGCTGAGAAATAACATTTTGCTGTTGCTGTATTTGATGCTGGTGGTGGTGCTGTTGGTCGGCGAACGATAACCGGAGACCGGTGGAGACCACATTGGGCTGGTAGTTATGGAGCTGAGAGAGGTCTATGAGCTGCGGCGGGTGCGCTTGCATCGGGAAAGTGTTTACCGGAGGAGCCGCGCCGCCGCCACCGGTGGTGGCTCCGACAACTTCTCTTCCTCTCTTGCGCGTATTAGAACCCGCTGGATTATGATCAACAACAAAAACACCACATTTAATTCACAACAAATATTTGAAAATCTTCGATTTATGTTGAATACTACTAATCGATTTCGTACCTCCATTGTTGAAGAACATGTGCGATTGATCAAGAAACCCTCCGGGCTGTGGCTGCAACGAATAATCATGACCCTCTTGACCGTTTCTGCAACCAGAAAAAAAAAAGGAATTTTTTTTAAGAACCGTTGAAATGCAGAGAGAGAAACATAATAAAGCCATATATGTTTGTGGGTAATGCGAACCTGTTCAAGAGAAGAACATTAGAAGGGTATTGAGCTTGAACCGCCATTACAGAGTATCAATAAATGAGCTGAGAAACAGAGCAATATATGAAGGGGAGAGAGAGAGAGGTATGGCTATGGAGTATTGTCCGTATAGAGCAATGTGAATGAGGAGAAAAATGGGAGCAATAAACGCAAACACATAAGAAGCATGAAAGGGAAAGAAAAAAAAGGATGCCCACAAAGCCGAGACGGACTCTTCAATGAGAGATTTTTATAACAAAATAGAAAAAAGAAATTTTGGGAATGGGACAGGTGATGAGGAAGATAGATGGAATCAAACGGGTGAAGAAAGTTGAAATAAATAAATAAATAAAATTTTGGGTAATAGATAGCTATCGAGATAGGCCACCAGAAACAAAGGAAGCTGAAGCACCAGAAACGCAAGAACCAGAACCAGAACCAGAAACAGCATTAGCTGTGTGTGTTCCTTATTTCCATATTAATTTTCTTCTTCTTCTTCTTCTTCTTCTTCTTTTTCTCAGCCTTATATTTCTCTGTGGCGATGCGATTGAAACGAAAGAGTCCAAGAGAGAGAGCTTAATAATCTGGTGTATTTTGAAGCTTCTTTGGGTTGGCTTCTCCTTCTTCGCCTTCCTGTTGTTGTTGTTGGCGTTTTTTGAGACGAAGTCGAGAGAGGTTGAGAAGGGTCTCGTGTATGATATGATATCAACACCACCACCTCCTTTATTTATTATTATTGACTCTTCTTTTTCTTCACTTCTCCTCACTACTAATTTACTTTTAACCTCTATTACGTCCCTAAATTATTATCAACTAACCGTTTAACCCCTTCAATTTTGAGAAAGTTTACATTTTTAGAGGTGGTGTTTTGACACAATTTGATCTTTAAATTTTTTAAACAAAAAATAGTTTCTAAATTTTGGTGTTTTGACCCACAATGTCCTGAATTTTTAAATATCGGCCTAATTTAGTCATAAACTTTTCATATAAGTTTTAAGGATAATGACTATTTTAGATCAATTTATGAAAGTTCAGGGACTCGGGTCAAAACACAATAGTTCGAGGACCAAATTGATTTTTTTTTAACCTTAGATTAATTTAGTTTAGACCGTCAATTGAACTTAACTTTCTGTTAGTTATATGCATGTGTCGCAAATAACTTGATATGACACGTTTGAAACATCAATTGGTCTAACAATAGTGTTCACGTGAGCAATATTAACAGAAAGCTAACTCCAACTAACGACATAGACTAAATCGAGCAAAAAATTCCAACTTTAAGGACTAAAACGGTGATTACTCCAAAATTTAGGTACATAATTGACATTTAGTCTCTACAGGAATTGTATTATATTATCTTTTTGGGGGTTAAAATGAAAGGAGGGGTAGAATTGTAATTTCAGGAATGTAGCTGTGAGAGTTGTTGGGTTGGGTTGGGGTTTGGGGCGTGCAGTGCAGAGTCTGTGCCGCTATCGCTGCCGCTGGAATTGTTTGTATTGTATTGTATATGGCCCATCCCTTCGCATCCCGTTTCCCTATATTTAATTTATTTTTTCTATTTTTAGTATATAAATCGATTGGAGATTTTGAATTTTACTTTTACTTGGAATTCAAGATTCAAACCCCTTTCTATATTCAACAGCTAATCGCTATCCATTAGACTTAAAACATAAGAGATCACAAATCTCAATATATCTCTGACCTAATTGCTTGCAATTGGTTGGTTTGGTTTGATTTTGGTTTCTGATTTATCTTTTTCTTTTAAGTCTATGTGATAGCCGAAATGACCGATCTACCCTTTATTCTTGACCCATTATTTTGTGGTAAATAGTAAAAGAAACCTTCAAATTTTGATGAAGCATTATCGTGTATTGTTGAGTGGGTGTGATGAGATCCAGAGAATTTGCTACTTATTGTGGTTTTCTTTTCGTGACTGTCTTTTCCCTTTAAATCGTCGCGTAGAACACTTAAGACGGAGCAAAATAGGCATTTTCTCATATTGTTCATTTTGGTTTCTACGTAATTGGAGATTGAAATATGATTCAAACAAATAATTATTATTGCTTTTCTCACATATCTTACATTTTTATATTGACTCTCAAATAGTGATTACAAAATTTGAAATCATATAAAAAAGATATTTATAACCTAGGAAAATAATGCAATTGGGTCCTTCGAATTTTGAGAGTTTTAGTATTTATGTTTTAAATAATCGACCTTGAGCATTGAACTTTAAGTCTTTGGATTAATTTAGTCTTTCATTAATTTTAATGAAATGACGGTTAACTCTAACTATTTGATGCTACACGTCATCTAAATATAATTGATTATATAAATTACTCCCTCCGTCCCAAAATGAGTGTCCTATTTCAATTTTTTGCAAAAATTAAGGATTACAAGAAAATTGAGTGTCTTTTCGATATTACCCTCACTTTTTCACCTACACCTCATGTGCACCCATGTGCAACTCATAAGTGATAAGGGTAATATGGGAAAAATAATAATATAATAGTCTAAAAATAGAAACAAGACACTCATTTTAAAAAAAAAATTTAGACAAATAAGACACTCATTTTCTCATTTTGGGGCGGAGGGAGTATCATATTTTGTTTTTAGTAGAAAGTTTGCTGAGTAGATTGGCACAAGACAACTGGTTCTTTCTCAGATCTAGAAGGTTGGGTTGACTTTTGTACCCATACGAGCCTACGAGGATTGATTTCCTTTTGTATCATGACCCATCTGTTAAATAAACGGTTGTATTTCAAAATATGTACACTTTTGTATCATGACCCATTTGTTCAAATAAACGGTTCTATTAACTAAACAATAACCAATAATTGCACGATTTTGATTGAACGGGTCGAAATCTGAGGGACGTGTACCAGAATATATGAGCTAATTAAATTTTTTTGAACTGTATAACAATTCAAAGCGCGGGAAGTTTTGTACCGGTAAACTATTTTGGGGATCAATGCAAATTATCAGCAACAATCATCTCCTTAGGGCTTTGGATTCCCAAATCTCTAACTCCAATCTTTTATTTAAATCGCTGCTGTTGATTTACGTTTCTCAGAGCATTTCGGCTCATCGATCTCAGCTCCTATAGACAAGGTGAGAGCTTGTTGTTTCTTCATTGTTTTATTCACATGTTGTGTGTAATTACTGTCACTTCTGAGTATTTTATGTTTCAGGTTTTCTGATTTTTGATGAATTTATTGATAGTTTATTACTCTGTAGCTCTGTTTGTAATCTGTTTTTCATCAGAGTCAATTCCTGAACTCATAAAAAAGTTAGGTTTTTTTTATAAGTATTGACTGACCTCTCAAATGATCGGATTATCTTAATTTTTGCGTTTCTTGGTTGATCTGTTCTATGAGTACTATAATAAAGTGGTGAAATGGATCGTTTCAATCATAAAATACTTAATTAGTTTATTACTCAATTTGATTATGAATCCGATGTCAGCTGGTAATGGTATGTTCAGCTCTAAGTTACCAGAAAACGCTACTTGACTAATGATCCACATTCTAGAACATGGAATGCCAACTAACCAAACACGGAAATCTCCTTTTCCGTTTTAAGATTGAGAATTATTCAGTTAATTATGTTGTTACTATATGTTTTGGAGTGGGAAATCTCGGTTCCTGTTCCAAAGAAGCCTACCCAACATTCCAAACTTTAAAATTCTAACGTTCCGCGTTCCCGTTTTTGTTTACGATCCAGATAACATACTTCGGCAAATACCAGTACACTTCCATGGGTCCATGAAGTGAAGGATTTAAGATTACAACTTTAACTTAATTTGGTCTAAAGTCGTTGTAGTTCTCTGGCTTTTTTGAGTTCATGAGTTATCTTTATCTCGATAAGGACCCTTAGTTTTGTCCAAGAGAACTTTCTCTGTTCCAATTCCCAAACCATTTCTTAAATCACCCAAGATTTTATATTAGTTCTTTCATTGTGGTAGCCATGCTGGTTTGCTTATTCTGCTTTGAAAATCACATCATTTGCTGCAGTGCTTGATTGAAATACGTATCAACGTGTCTTTGGGTGGGATCCATTGAGTATTATCGTTGATGATCTGAATATTTTAGCATAAGTAGTACTTATATGTGGTGTTTTATATTGGATGACTGACAATTCTAATCTCTACGTGCGCAAATATTCTGCTGTTACTTTCATGTAAACTAACATTTTATATTAGTAAGGTTAACATTTTCGTTGACCCAATGTAACATCCCGGTATTTTTATGCCATCAAGTTCCTGGTCTTTGCATTCTTTGTTTGAAATTTGTTCCGACTTTTGACTTGGTATATCAAGACTTGTGGTAACTGATATATCAAATTGTCAATTTTCTCATTTTGTTTTTCTTAATGTATAGAGTTGGGAACATTTGTTTGTTCTGTTATTTGTCATTTTTTTAGTGAACTCAGCTGGATCCCCTTTTTCTTTTTCTTTTTTGGTTCTTGGTGTTTAAGTCTTCTGATTTCCTGTTTTTGTTTATAACGTTTGGAATTTTTCTGTGGTTGCCGTTCTTAGTTGGCTTCCATGTACTTTCCTTTATTGTTTTTCTTTTTCCTTAACCTTTTGTTCTAGTCTTGCGCTTGTTCTCATACTCATTCTTTTGATTAATCAATATGAAGCAGTGTTTGGTTCTGAAAGTTCCAACTGAATGAGATTCAGTGGAAGAGACAACTCTTCAGTAGTGTGAACAAAGTCCCATTATCATCCGCGTAGAAGAATAAGGAGAACATTTCTTATCAAAGACAAAGTGAGCGTCGAAGACCAAGATCCTAATGAATCCAGTAAGTCATGTATCGGGCATGCAAGTCCAATCTCTATAACCGGGAAGAAGCTTGTGGCTGTTTTCCCCCAATTGTTGATGGAAAATGTTGACACCAATGGAAAAAGCCTTTGATGGCAAGGAGAGTATGTGGTTATCTTCGAATAGCACGTCAATTTTGTCCTATTTTTAACGACAATAGATACTTTGGTCTGTTTCCCCTTTTTGATTATGCGTGGTTGCTTTCAAGGTTATCATTATCAGCTTATTCGTATATATTTTTCAATGAAGGAACCACTCCCTGTGATGGGCTCATGATAAATCCTGAGGAAAATGCTCGGTTCACAGAGAAGATTTCTGAAGATGATATGACAGAAGAAGAAGAAGAAGAAGAAGATGCCATTGAAGACTTCCAATGCTGTTATGAGAGTGTTGGGTCTTCTTCGGGACAGTGTTTTGAGGACTCCACAAATTGTGACAGCTCTGCAACTCGCATCCCGAACCTCGATTCTCCTCAGACACTAGATGCTTACTGCTTGAGCTGCTCGGTTTCTTTAATGAACCTTGATGGGGAAGACTCCAACTGGTGTGTCTCGGATTCTGAATTGGATATCAAGTGTTTCCAAGATATTCCCAGTCCATCTTTCAGGAGCTGTGGGAGTGGTAAAGGTCTCTCTACTCTTTCTTCACTCACGGAACTGGAAAATGAGAACTTACATTACGATGTGTCCTCACCGGACCATGTTTCTGAAGAAGCCGAGTCTGATAGTTTAAATAGTAGTGAGCCACTTTTTTGGCCATTTGATAGAAAATGTGATTGGAGCTCTGGGGAAGCATGGGATGGTTTTTGCATGTCCCCTCGCAAGGACATCAAATTGAGAGTTCCTTCGGAAACCTCTCCCGTATCTGTCAAATCAAAAGCAGACCCGAGGAATCTGAGAAGGTCCGGATCGTGCAAGAGGAGGCTCGTGTTCAACTCGGAATCAACAACATCAAAGATAATGGATTGGAAGGATAGAAGCAAGAAAAAGGATGGTGCTGGGAGGATCAATAGCATTGTCAAGCCATCAAGGCTCAGCAAATCTGCCAAAGCTTCCATGAAAGTGGTGCCCATAATGGAAGTGGAAGCAGAAGAATATGGCAATGCCTCGAAACCATCTGATGAGAAGTTCTCGGTAGAAGGTCTTTCGACACTTGAAGAGTCCCCTATTGAGAAGATTGTAGGCCTCGGCGAGTTTGATGGGCATGAAGGAGTTGACCCGGGTTTTAACGGGAACGATTTCGTGATCTTGTGATCAAAATGAGTACCCATGTGAGTTTTTGTTTTGTCCGGAGCAAGTTTCGTGAATTTGAGATGGGAACAAAATTCTAATATTTGTTGCAGTTCCATCAAATTCTTAAACGATACTTGTACAATGTTAAATTTGGTTGCTCTGAATCATAACAATTACTTGCAAAGCAAGTCAACAATCTTCATGTTTTTGGTAAACACAATCGAGAAACGTTTTATTATCAATTTTGCCACAAGAAAGTCTAGGATTTCAGTGCTTTCTCTGTAGTGGTTTTTTCTCGCAGCCAAACACGGACTTTGGGAAATTTTGAGGAAAAGAAAAGCAAAAACTTGATTGGTTAAACGACAACCACCAGTTACACGTGCTAGATGGGCTAGAGCCTCGAAACGACCGACCGACTTGTGTTGTGATCCGATGTTGTCATGTTGTACAGTACACGTTGGTGTGAAGGAGGAGAAAAACGACAACCAACAACCTGCCGCTTCCCTTCGTCTTTTATCACGAGAACTTGCCACTCTAAACTAAATGCTCTTGCTTTTTCATAAAATTTACCAAACTGACACTCCTAGTCCAAGTCATACCTAAAGTGGCAACTCCGAGGTTGTATCTTGCATTCAAAAAAAATGTCAATGTAGGTCTCTCTCTCTCTGGATCTGGTAATTTATAGTCCATCATTGTCTGGGAAATGAAAATGCTTTCAATTTTATACTAAATATTTTTGCTATAATGGTTTGACAATGCATAAGTTCTCGCAAGTAAATTCAACTAATGAGAATGTGACACGTGTACTCAAAAGTTGTTACATTTCTTAAGTTTCGGAATTTTCTGAAATATAAATGTGCCTTAACTTGAAAAGATTTGGGCCAAAAAGAGTATCTCGAGAACCAAGCCCGGAAGCCATCCCCAAGAAAGCTCTTTTGTGGAAATTAAGACTAGTAAACGAGAAGGCTTGCTGCCTCAAGAAAGCGGAGTTCGCCCAATTCACAATGATAATACAAAAGCAAAGTGAAGACAATGGAGAAAATTAATTAAATCAAGAAAAATTGATTTATTAAATTTGAAGTAATTAAGCTTAAAATGATTTTTGTGCATTAAAATACAACATAAAACATCAATCCATATAGCGTAAGAATTTTTTGGGAATCCAATATGATGCGACATGGCCTTTGACGTCCCAGCCTTATTGAAAAATGTGGGATGATGGATCTCTTCTTCGCGGCGTAACTTTTGATGATGCAACTTTGCTGGTAAATCTGGAAATGGAGGCTTGATGTACCATGATGGAGTGGATTAGTCATTCTTGAGGGTTAGCCAAATTTAGAGAAAGCTTGGCTATTTCCGCACGTCTGCATGGAGAAACCTCACACTTAGGCGCGAAGGGGGTCCTCCCATGTATATCTCCAAAATCTACGGCGAAGTCCCCGAGACATTGAAGTATTTGAATTTTCAAAGATGGGTTTCATAATGGCACTTAGAGACCACATATCGTTTTGCAATTCATCGTTTTAATTATGCTCTTTCAGTAGCATCACCTGACATTTCAATATATATATACAAATTGTGAAGAAAAAAAAAAGACAAATGTTATACTTTTTATTTATCAACAACAGAATATCATACTCGAAGTAATAATGTTTCTCACTTCTCAAAGGAAGCGGTACCTTTCGATTTAAATTGATACCTAGTAAATTATTTTCTAGCACAAAAAAAAAAGAAAAAAAAAAGTAAACTTGTTTCTTGAACTTAAGACCTTTGTTATGAAGGTGTCTATTAGCAAAAACATGATACATACTCTAAAAGCGATCTTTAGTATTGATGCATTTGGGCCCATAAACTAGATCTTGTTTTGTGATCAATGTTCTATAGGGGGTAACATTGCGACTCGCACAATAAGGTCATATACTTGATGTTTCTAGTAGTGCGATAATTGGCCTCATACAAGGTTGAGTGATCTTTACTAACTTGTAATAGAAATACATCTCATCTATATATAGATAATCATTAGATGGTAAGTCAT